>JAUTBT010021551.1:0-20883 GCA_032361225.1 Lepetodrilus schrolli
AGAGCCCTGGCCTGTATTTCATGATAGGGTCGTACTTTTCATATAGGAGAGCCCTGACCTGTATTTCATGATAGGGTTGTATTTTTCATATAGGAGAGCCCTGGCCTGTATTTCATGATAGGGTCGTACTTTTCATATAGGAGAGCCCTGACCTGTATTTCATGATAGGGTTGTATTTTTCATATAGGAGAGCCCTGGCCTGTATTTCATGATAGGGTCGTACTTTTCATATAGGAGAGCCCTGACCTGTATTTCATGATAGGGTTGTATTTTTCATATAGGAGAGCCCTGGCCTGTATTTCATGATAGGGTCGTACTTTTCATATAGGAGAGCCCTGACCTGTATTTCATGATAGGGTCGTACTTTTCATATAGGAGAGCCCTGACCTGTATTTCATGATAGGGTCGTATTTTTCATATAGGAGAGCCCTGGCCTGTATTTCATGATAGGGTTGTACTTTTCATATAGGAGAGCCCTGGCCTGCATTTCATGATAGGGTCGTACTTTTGTCCTGGCATAAATCGGTCCATGCACCATGCTTTTACTATAGCTTGAAATGACATTGTCCTCAATTTATCCCCGAACTACACAGATACAACCCTTATGTGAAATGCAGTCCCTGAGTTTGGGGACATGTAATGTCAGGAACAACAGACTAGACATCTTATGTCAGGAATGGGAGACTTAATGGGGACCTGTTATGTATCAAGAATGATAGACTTTGGGATGTCATGCCAAGTACACTTGGATTGAGAAATGGTAGGTGTTGTATCTGAGATATTTATCTGTGCCTGCTTTTGTGTCTCGGTCCAATTCGACAAATATGCATGGATAATCATACAATTACTGTATGCGGTGAACTACAGAACTTCATTAATGCATTATCACGATGCACAAATATTTCAAACGTGGGATTAGTAACATATTGAATTACTGACAAGTCCCAAACTTATATGTATTCAATTAATACTTCTTCTAAAAAATACTATACATGTAGTTTACAGTAACCAGATGTTTGTCTTAGATTTATAGTATTTGAGCTATCTCACTTTCTTAAATTGCATGTCTCCATAACGTGACACTTTTACAAATTTCAGTTTAATATTTACCTAACCATCCGAAATACCCCTGTAACATATCCCCATTTTCCTTGAAGGTTATTACTAACATGGCTCAGGTTGAATTTCACCACAAAGCTCAGGTAGGGTAAGCCCTTGCATTATTCACATTCCTAAAGAACGGCAAGCTGTTACAGAAGTTGTTTTCTACATGTTCCATGTTTTTACAGAAATCACTGGATTCAACCTGATTATTTATGGTCCTTATGACCCTACGTCAACAACAGGTCATGTCCCAATGAGCCATTGGTCAAGGGTTTTCTTGTAAACTTTGACATTGGCTCTAGTTGTCAGAGCTGTGCTGTTTATTCAGCCACCCGAGTATGGCCCTGGGTTGTGGGTAGTCGCCCAGCTAATGATTACAACACTCTGTACAACTTGGCTCAGAAATACAACCTGGATCCTGTTCTTGTGTGAAATATGAAAGTCCTGGCCATCATCTAATTTCTTTTAACATCAGTTCTGACCAATGTGATTTATGTATTTCCCTATACTACTGGATATGGTGACAAGGATCGCATAGAGATATTTTGTGTACTGGTTCAAGGCTGACATTTCATAAATACAACACTTGGAATTCAAGTACAAGCTCAAAAATACTTTGTTACCTGTAACACAAGTAGTCAAATAATTGTATGTATTGTTCCACCAGTTGAAATTTTTCCGCTTTACTTAACACACTCAGTTAGGGCTTAGTTGTTCTCTGTTATGTTCAATTTAATAATTCTTCATGGCTTTATATTAGAATGAAGACTAAGTCAGGCCCTAAAGGACATTGAATATGATATGAGAATTATGTAAATTTCCTGCTTGGTCCCAACCTAGCTTGTGTTGCTATGTCACTAGAACCACCATTGTCATCAAATAAAAAGTCAACTGACATAATAGCTCAATGGAACCTCCAGGTTATTGTTAGTTTAAAATTATATGAGTAAATATCTTTCAATTATTTGAAAAATAATTTGGATTTAATTATAATATATTAAACTTTGCCATAGCTTCAATTCTAGGCACAAGAATTGACATTGTATAGACTGGTATTCATCAACCACTAGAGACATGTGCTTGACATGTTTACAGAATCCTCAATTTAGTGATGGTAATTTTATTTTGCACATGTAATGCTCGCATCATTCTAAGTACATAATAGATGACTGTAAAGGGTTTTATAATAGCTAAAGCACTGTGATCATGTAGTCTATTTCATGTCATGACAATTATATGAAAATTGTATTTCCGTCTCTTTAGTGTATGCTACTGCCCAGTCAACTATTTAATTATACATCATTACCATTGCGAGCCAGTACAGTAATACATCTAATTATATTTATAGGGGTCTATCAGAGTTATATACTTTATAAATGTTACTATTTTTATGCATGTAGCTAATACTGTAAGGCAGCTAATGATATTTATAAGGGTGTATCAGTGTTACATACTTTTCAATGTTTCTACTTTGATACATGTATGTAAGCAATTATAATACTTATTTTGGAGATTTAGCAGGTTGGCAAGGTATCCATTTAAAGCTAAACGAATATATGCTAGGGACCTGTTGCATAGTTGATTGCTGTCTTACAAGAGTCCTAACTTGGACACATTTATACAGTACAGGATAGGAAGTATGGCTCTCATAGTACTGTGATCATACTATGGAACAGTACACAGGTTGGAAAGATAACCAAACAAACCTCTCGAATCAGAATAAAGTAATGTTACTGTATTACTTTTTCATTAAAAGTTAATTTGATATTTCAAGTATTATGGCAGGAGGGATGTAGTCGACTGTTGGCCAAACATGTTAGTACAGATTTTAGATTCATGTTCACATGTTAGTATAACCAGGTAGGTAGTACTAGAAGACAGATACATATTCAGTAATGTACAGAGATGTGGATGGCTTACAGTATATTGCCGTCATTACCCTGAGGATGTGGGGGTCAGGTCTCCAGTTGAACTCGCTGAATAACCTGCACTTTGCTAGCTAAACTCGGCAAACTAGTTTCGACCTTTCGATGATACAGTAATCATGTCAGTCTTCTCCGAGCATTACGTGGTAAGTCTTTTCTTTATTGTTATATATGAACTATCCTGAAGTGTTGAATTCCATAAATCTGGTTATTTAATGTGGTCTGAAGTGACAATAAATACATGTATGACTTGTGAAGGGTCTGTATTGAACCAGATACTGTATATGACAGAGGAATATCTGGCACAGAGTTGAGCTTACGGCAGCAAGTCTGGTTTTAGATGGATTTTTCGTCACATATGGGTCAAATATTCCAGGTTCAAATCCCGCCCTGGAGGCCCGGCATCAATGTTCGCGAAAGAAGTTATCATCCTTGGTCTTGTCAGTACCAGCCGATGCTCACAGGTTTACTGCAACATTCAGTGCTATGGATGTTGCGGGGTTCCTCCTGCCTTAAACTGACAAGCCGTGATATAAGTGAAAGAATCTTGAAAGCGGATCTAAACCCCAATTTTAATTTTTTTTTAAAAATCACAACCATGTAAGTAGTCTATGTGATAACTTTGATACAAAACATGCAAAATATAGCTAAACATTTATACTTACTACTATTACTAGCAGAGATCAAATCTTAAATATTGACATGTCTTGAATATTACATTGCCATTTATCAATGGCAAGTGACAATGTTGATATTGAAAACTACCAGCACTGCACAGAGGTTACCAAATTGGTCCAAGTGTCAAAGAATTTCTGTTTGATACTGGTGAAGAAAAGTTGCAGTATTGACTGGCCACCGTGGTCACTCCTATCCGCTGGAAGGACAAAACTGGACCCAGGTGTCACATGACATTTTCCAGGGCTATGTTCATCCGTGCATGCCCAGCTCGTTCTAAATACCACGCTAATCTCCCTTGCGTACATAATCAGCACATGTTTCATCATCAGTAATTGTTAACATATAAAACCAGGTTAATTTATATATGTGCATGTATACATTGATTTGACTCATGCAACTATTTAATGTATGAAGAAAAGACAGACATCAGGCTGTTTGGAGATTGTTACTTGAGAAAGTGTATAGCTTGATCTCGGTCAAGCATGGAGTGTTATCTTGTCAAGAATGTGTTATGAGGTAGAAATAAACAACGACATACTATCGTCTCGGTATGTACATGAAACTGGTGCCACCTGGGATTGTTTTGGGGTACAGGTAGCAGTCATTGTTGCCTGTGTGTTTTCATTTTATCTGTCTGGAAGACTATAGTTTGTCTGGAAAACTGTCTGACTGAGGTAACGGTCGCCATGGTTTTCACATTGCTAACCAGTTCGCTGCATAAAGTAATATATGTAGCTATGTAACTCTCTTGACAATGTTGTAAATGATGTACATCGTACAGTGGTAAAACCAGTTCTGGTATGTGGGATCGAGAGACTTCAATGTAAGAATGTGTAAATATGCTAGTGGGATGGTTGGGGGACTCTGCTACATGAAAAGAACTCGAACATGAACTAAGAAAATGTGTCGCAATATAATTTTGGAAAGTAACATTTTTATCCTTTGAATGACATGTTATTTTGCATAAAATTGTAAATGTATTCATTTATTGCTCATGTTAACAATCATAGTGGTTGGGAGTTTCAATATTTTCCATTTATAACCAGCCTTGTCAACGTTTGAACACATTGAATTGTAGATTTTAGAACTATAAGTATTCTTAGGTGTGAAATCCAGGCCAGTTAAGGAGAGCTTGAATGTTCACACATTGCTGATCAGAGCCACCTCCATTAGCCATTGATTATTCAGCTTGTCAGGAATGTTTGTAGGAAACATTATGAGAATGATTTATGAAAACGTCTTCAGTAACTGTCTGTGGAAGATCCGATAAGTACAATTAGTCAGGCAGCTCCTACAACCGCAGAATAGAAAACCAACAACCATGTCCTGATTGGCCAAAGCTTTCATCATGGTGAAATTAATTTAGGGAACTGTTACGGAGGACAGTGGATATGATTAATGTGGACAAACCACATCTTAGAATTTGGAACATATTGTTTGTTCTGTATGATATTTTTGCCGAGGAATAAGACTTAGTTTGTACTTGTATATGTTCTTGAAGGTTGTGTCCTTGTGTTCTTGAAGGTCTTATCCGTGTGTTCTTGATGGTCCTGTCCTTGTATTCTTGATGGTCCATCCTGTTCTTCATGGTCCAGTCCTGTTCTTCATGGTCCTGTCAATGTGTTCATGAAGATCATCTGGGTATTCTTGAAGGTTTTATCCTTGTGTTCTCAAAGGTCCTATATTTGTGTTCTTGATCCTATTCTTGTAGGTCCTGTTTTCGAGTTCTTAACGATACTATTTACTTGTATTCTTGAAAGTCCTATACATGAGTGGGAGGATGTTTTGTTATCTGTAACTGTTTCCTTGCTACAGTCAGAACTGCATTCAAGCTAGCCCCCCATACACTTGTACAATATGTAGTGATATGTTGACCATCTGACTCACTTGTGTAATGTTGTGTACAGCTCTATATGTCACATCTGCTTACTCACCAGTCACTAGGCGCCAAGTATGTTGTCATGGTGACTCAGTCTTTGATTGGCATGACATTAATCCTAGCTGGAAATGGCAAAAATGTGAGAACTTATGTTACTTATGTGGCATTAATGATACTGAGAATAGAATGGGCTAAAATATATTATTATCAAAATATTTATTTCAGTGTGATACTGTAACTTGTGTAAACCAAAAATGCAAATTACAATGTAGAACTTAAACATATTAGTTTATATACAGGAATTAATAGGCAAAATGGTCTCAACATTTTCTTTGATTTCATTATGGGAAGTTGAATTCTATGTAGTGTTTATCCAGGAAAATGTCACCACTTCCTTTTCAGGGTCTCATTAACTTGGAGGTTCACAAATATGTAGATCACGAGCAGCTGAATGATGTTATTATGGATGCCACAAAGATAGAACGAATAAATAATGTTATAGATTGGGCATAGTTTTATCTTGTGAAGATAAATTCTTTGAATTTGCTATCAGAGAAATGTATATCCAAAAGGTTTAATGTATGTGCCATACAATGACATTCCTATGCAAACTTTACAATATCAATTTCTGCCTTGGTGTCAACTATGTATACATTTTATTGATAACTTTTTGTCTTATTTATTTATTTTATCCGGAAAGAAACAACAACATTTTTTTCCAAACAAACTAACATGAAAAAGCCTGTTTATGGTGTGGTGGTATTTGACTGTCCTCAATAGAATTATGTATGTAGTTTTCTCTTTGAAGTATGTAAAGCTTTTTCGTGGTATCCATATTCATTTTGTTTTCCTCCAGGCTATTCCAATGACATATCCAAAGTAGAGTGCTCAGTTAGGGTATATATATTGAAATGCCAACAACTTGTCATGCTTTGTTCTGCAATATTCACAGGAGCACAACATTTGCCTCATTTGCATAATTGTTCAACCAAGCCTATGTTTCTATCACGTCTTCAGTAACAACCCTATACATTAGGTTGTTTTGGGAAAATTATGGATACGTAAAGTCCTCTTTGTTCATGCATCTTAATGTACTCATGCATAAAATATGACATTTCTTTTTGTGTTCTAAAATTGTGATTAGTATTTGATTATGTTTTTATGACTTATACAATGTTGATTTTCTTTTTGGCCATAATATTTTGATACCATTGTTGTTTTCATCATTTAATATTCATTATACTTATGAAGATGAGAATGTAACAATTTCCAGCCAACGAAATTATCTCTAGTTCAGAAGTAGCCTGCACTAAAATATTCAGTGCTGAATTTATCCTGAAGACTATTGATAATTTATACTATTGTAGGATTTATTTTTCTAAATATGAAATCTCATGTTCAAAAAAGTTAACTTTAATAGCTGCAACATTTGAATTTGATTATTTAGAATACTGCTTTTGCTGATGGTTTTATGCATTGCAATAGAATTTGGGTTTGTCATGAACACCTACACTGGACAGCCTCAAATCTGAAGTCATTGCAAATGTAGAACTAGGTGCATGCATTTTTCCAAGCACAGAGTTTCCACCCTGTTATCTGAAGGACTAATTGCCTTCCAGTTGGCCTGTTTAGTTTTGTGGAATAAAGCCAATGGATTATCAGTCACAACTTGTTTGGATATTAAATCCTGTATATTTCAGTTAAGGATCTATCCACAGCTTTGATCTATCATTGTAGTATATATGTTAATAATACACAGCCCATAAATGGAGCATGCCTTGGGCAGAATGTTTTCAAACCATGAAGCGTGCACTGAGGCTATGTAAGGTTGGTGAGAATGGCTGATTATTTACTGTTTATTGTTTGATCACTGTGATCAGCACCATGGTCTGTGGAGTATGGCTGCCTGTGCTGGAGGAGCTGCTGAAAACGATCACAGCCAATCAGTAGTTTTATCTCTTCCACTTCCACCCCCTTCAATAAAATATCCACAACCCAGTCTTCTATGAATATGGACCTAATCCCTGGAGCCTGTCTACAGTCATGACTTGGGTGCAAGGCATGCTGCCAGCAGAGGCCCTGTGTCCTGTCCTTAGAAAGAAAGCAGAACATTGTGACTATTTTCTATTAACATGATTGACAAAGAAGGACTAAGCTGGCAACCTTGTCACCTTGACTGAATCTCGGTCTGAACATTTTATAGGGGCAATTGAGTTCATTAGATGGGGCTTATACAACCTTATTCCTACAAAATTTGTGAGTTCTTGTGTTTTATGTCTTGAAATTTTTATTAACTTTCTTTTATATCCTGTTGGATGAAACAACATAATTGGTTCTTGATAAGATCTTTGTCTGTCTCCAATAGGAGAGGGATAATATGAGCAGTGTGACCAGAGTAATGTATATTTAATACAATGATTCACTTATATTCAATGGCATGATTGACAACTATTCAAGAGAATGTTTAGTATATATTATATAAAGCATTAAATGTACATGTATATTCAAGAGCCTGAATAACATATTCAAGATCATGTAGCTATGTTAAAGTGCATGTGCAGTTGTCTCAATGAAGGGTGCAAATGTTAGTGTTGGTAACATGCTGTAGGTAATACAAATAATAAACATACGGCTTGGTTAGGTCCATGTATGTTAATTTGCACATCATTTGATCATGTTTTTATGGTTTATAACATGAATAATGTTTAGTGTAATATTTCCGGGATGTGTCTGGAGATCTGGCTGTTCTATTGTTAGCTGGTAAAAGTTGCTAACTGGATGTTTACTCATCATGGTTATGCAAATATTTGTTTCATCATATTTTGTTAAGACACTTCATCTCAAATGACATTCAGTCAACATTGATGTTTAAGATTTGCTATCACCTCCTGTTTTCATAATCAAGTGGTGATGGCAATCAGAAGCCAACATTTGCTCTTCAACAAAGACATTTCTAGATGTTCTTTGAATTATGATAAAACAGATTTATTATGATTTCTGTTTCATTCAATTAAGAGGCAAATTTGTTGCTCATTTAATCTGAGCACAGAGATGGTTGCTGTGCAATTTGGGCTCATTATAAAATCGATATGTGTGCATAATGACGCCATCATCAATAGTTAATCAAACACAGAAATACGGAATTGAGAACTACAAAGGGAATGTTGAGTCATTATTAAATTACACACATCTATGAACACAAGTATTGATTGAAATACAGTTAATAATGTGCTTCCAGAAATAACACCCTTGCTTCACTGTGCAACAGGATATTGACAAGCAAAGTACGGACTACAATTACAGGAAATAGGAAAATACACACGCATATGAAGAACAAACATACATTTCTAAAATAGAAGCTGAAATCTTGACCATGAATCATGTGGTATAGATTCAGCATCGAGACACAAAGCATGATCACAGCAAACCATATCCTGGCATTAACCTATCCAGCGTTCAAAACAAAGACTCCAAAGGGAATTCAAATGTAAATAAAACACTCAGCAATTCTATCCTCGGCTCCTAGAAACGTAAGAGGTATGTTTGTATTCAAACAGATCTAATCAATGTAACTAGGTCACTAGTCAGATGTCTTATTTATTTCAATATATTGAGTGGTAAATGATCACTGCTATTAGTTACATCTCTTGTCACACCTCTGTCACACCTCTGTCACACATCGCTGACAATGGCAGTCCCCTAATGTCAGGGTTCAATGTCATGGCTCCAGAGTTCCATACACTGGCCTAATAACCTGCTGGCTACCAGCGATTATAGTTGTTATGGCCTTGCGTAGGTGATAAGTGTTCACTGGAGTATTATGATTGGTCAATGGCCATTTGATATTGCTCCTTTTACATGGTTACTTAACAGGTATGTGTGGTATATCAACAGTATTGTGTTAATGATACAGTATTGTGTTAATGATGTAGTATATAGTGTTCACCATATACAGATATATTATGTGTGTGTGCGTGACTGACAACTTGGGCTGGAGATTGGAATTGAGATTGCACTGTGGGAGACTGTACTATACACTGTTGCCTGCACTATGTCTGGATATCTGGATATGTATACATAGGAAAAATTGACTGTGTTCATCTTTCTTTGTGTTGAAACATAAAATTATTCCCCCCTCGAAGATAAAATTTCAGTTGTAAATTGGGGTAAGAAAAAATTAAAAAGAAGAATTGTAAAAGCTTTCAAGTTTTTCCTTTATTATAATTCTTTTTTAAAAATATATATATGTTGATGGGGAAAAAATTAGCAGGTTCAAAGATTTATTAACCTTTATGAGTATGATATCATGCTGAAGCTCAAATTTTATATGGGGATTTGTGAAGAAAACATTGAGTTGAGCACGAAATCATACTAAAAAAAGGTCCGTAATCTTGGGGTCAGAATTTTTATTTATTGTTTTTACGCTATTCATACTAACTTTATGATGGTTCATACCAAGTGTTCAGTTGTAGCTAGGGACATTCTTTTCAGTTTACTTAGCTTCCCATAGTTCACCGATATGTTCACGTAGTGTGTTTACTCCATCTATATAATCCTTGACTGTATACAATCCCTGACAATAGTACCCGAGTGCTGAGACTGCTAGTAGACGTATATTAGGTACATAGTGACTGCAATATGATGTAGATCACCCTAACTCCCAGTGTGTATGTAGAACCCACCTGTTTGCTTTGTGGTATAATCTGTGTCAAGACTTTATCTCTCAGTATTGTGTATCTCGTAACATAAAGTACCCATGGTACTCGTACACTCATTCACTCACTCACTTACTTTGTCACTCACTCACCTACTCACTTACTTCTCACTCACTCACTCACTCACTCACTCCTCACTCACTCAATATTTCTCTCTCTATGCCATAGGTAAACATTTGCTCCAAAATATTTTTGTGAAAAGGACAACTGTTATCCATTGATTGGAACCTTTGCCCAAAGTCTTGCATCCTACTACACTAGTGATGAACTCTTTCTCTACCTGTCCTCTACAGCTTGATTGAATCTGCTTTACTTGATACTGATAGTTCCACCTACTGGAGAAAATTGCATTAGCAGTAAGTGTGCAACTATTTTTACATGGAGAAGAAAGACAGGCACTGTTGCATGGGTGATGACAATGATGACAGGGTCAGTATACAGGTTGCATGTGCTACATTAGTCAGCTGTCGGATCTGCACGTGACTGGAATATCACCCATTGTGTGTCAGACACCAGATTATCCACGATATGGCTCTAAGATTGATGGCGGAGATTACTGTGACAGAAGGACACACGGCGCGTCCTTTCATCACATGTTTGTCAGATGTGTAGGTGGACCGTGTGATGAAGTTATGAGGATTTATTATGAGTCCATGTAGTTTATTCTGTAGAATATTCTGACGCGATATTGATTGGTTGTGCTGTCTGTAGAGTAGCAATGTAGATATTATCCTTGGTCTTGTCAGTACCAGCTAGTGTTCACAGGTTTACTGCAACATTCAGCGCTACAAATGATGCAGGTTTCCTCCTGCCCTAAACGAACAAGCTGTGATATAAGTGAAAGAATCTTGAAAGCTGTTCTAAAACCCAATTAAAAACAACAACAATAACAATAATAATGAGTGTATGAACAGATTCTTATAACTGTTGGGCTTGAGGTTCTGTGGTAAGCCAGTTTAACCATCTTTATGCTGCATGCAACCCGGAGATGCCATTACATGTGCCTAATCCAGCAGGGATGGGGTTAATAGAGGTTCTGCGGTATGCAAGTTGCGGAAGATGTTCTCCAATATGGAAGTCAATTTTCCATCACTAGTACAGCAAGTATCAAGTATTTAGTGCAGACTATTCTGTAGACAGTTTTCTAGCCTATTCATTCCGTGTGTTTTAATCCACTGTTACATTATGCTACAAGCTTCAATGATGAAAGAACAATGACTATGGTTGCTGACAATTTCCAGACATCTGTTGATGCATTCATTGAAAATATAATTTGTGTAGACAGATTTCTTCCTGTTGTTTTCAAATATGACTTGTTTTGATTACCCATAAAAAATGTACTACATCACAGTAAAGTAACAGTTGACATTTGCCGACATGTAGACTCATTGCTTGAACCCCTGTAGGGAGAGTTTTGCAATATTTCCTATGTAGACACAGTTCTTTGTTGATACCAGCTTGATATGAAATCTCGTGGAATGTTTCAATGAGGGAAATCTGAAATATGACGATCAGGTTGATTGTGAGATAAACGACTTCATATTGAAATTGTGCATGGCGAACAAGTTAACATTAATAGGAAAATATGTCAAGATAGTGTATATGGTGTTGAACCTAGATTCCTCTGAAACTATCAAAGCTGTTATCAAGGGCTGGTTGGCCTTGTTATCATGGGTATTTGATAGACGGTTAGCACTATTTGTCTACAGGAGATAGGGATTGATTTATTTAGCTGAGTGCCAATGGAAGTAATTGAATTTGGAGAGGTCCACCAGGTTGTTCAGGTAAATTGCTCTATGTAAAATGACAACAAGTCTTTGATAATTTTGCTTGGAGGCAACTGGACGCACTCATGATTATGAGCAGCAGGGAAATGGCTAACATTTCTAAATTTAAGTTTTAATTTAATATTGGTTCTTTGATAAGTTGCTTCTTTGAATTTGCTCTTTGCACCTATGTTCATTGAGAGATAGATAAGGAATTGACATTAATACAGAGTTAACAGGGAGCATGCATGTTCTATTTGTGGAAATTTGTGGTAATTGTATTGCGAGAGTGAGCGACAATTGCTTGTACTGGAATGGCCTTGGTGGCTCCTCTAAGAACAGAACATGTCAAGTCAATTTTCGGCTTTGTTTTGCTTGGTCAACTTGATGCCTGGCAATTTCAGCAAATGACTTTCTACTTTGCAATGTTATCAGAAATCTACTGTCTTTACAGCAATCTTGTATGCACACAGGTTTCAAGAAGAAAATAACAGAACATTATTGACAATATTGTGTCAATGCATTAATGTAACGCACGGATAAATATTTGCAGAGGCCTCTCCATCAATGCATTAAGGTTGCCATTTCCCAGGCTGTCAAAATCATTTCATGACTATTGTTAGCAAATATGAATATTATTATTATGTCCTTAGGGGGGATTCACTGGAGCCTGATACAGGGTGATACGAACCTACCAGTGTTCAAAACCTTCCTTCAGATTGGCCAGGAACAGGTTATGGCGTCCATGTTTAAGCTGAACGTTATCACTGAATCCTTATTTCTCATGAGCTCTTCACTTTGGCAAATCATTTGTGCATTTATTTCAATGAAATGTTATCCTGCTGATAATTTGCAGTACATTGTACTGAGTATGACTCTCTGGCTGTCCACTCGAAGGAAATCATGATGTTCTCTACCCAATATATGTACCCAAGTGTCATCTGAATATCGTGTAAATGACACGAAATACGTCTCCTTTGTGAAGGCAACAAAACAAGATATGTACAAGCGTAGTCAGCATATGAAATCTGGCCAGTGAGCAATTTATTCAGTTTATACTGACCAACATAAAGAATATCATTCCATAAACTCGCACCTATACATGTGCCCTTCCATCTTGGTGTGACTGTAGTTTAAACTCGCACCTATACATGTGCCCGATCCATCTTGGTGTGACTGTAGTTTAAACCTCACACCTATACATGTACCCTTTCATCTTGGTGTGACTGTAGTTTAAACCTCACACATATACATGTGCCCCTCCATCGTGGTGTGACTGTAGTTTAAACATTCCATAGATATAAACTCACACCTATACATGTGCCCTTCCATCTTGGTATGACTGTAGTTTAAACCTCACACCTATACATGTACCCTTTCATCTTGGTATGACTGTAGTTTAAACCTCACACATATACATGTGCCCTTCCATCTTGGTGTGACTGTAGTTTAAACATCTCCCTTATGAATATTATCTGTACAGCATCACTGATTGCCCCCAACAGGATTGCAATGTTTTTAACCCCAGAAGGCACTGTAATATATACATTTACCCTTTGTATAGACTGATTAACCCTTTGCGTCCTGGATGCATACAATTTTGATCAATACAGCAGTAAGAGAGTTGAAGGCGGTATACTGCATTATTCTTACCAGACATGCTATTCGACAGTAAGTGGTATACTATCTACAACTCGTCAACTCGGATCAAAGATCCATCCGAGCGATCAAAGGCTCATCCAGTCTTTCATATCTGCTTGTACAATCTCTCCTGTTTTCTGAAGAACGGCATCTGTAATTGTCTGGAGCAGCCTGGAGTGCGATGATCTGGATGGAGTCCTTGAAATCTTGTGTCCTTGGACAGGTTAAAATAACCTACTGTCATATAATACTGATAGGTATACAGTATATCACAGTATACAATCTACTTTTTTTTCCTAAGTTTTTATGGTTTTTTTATAGTTCCAATTCATGATCTGGATGGACTTCTTGAAGTCTGTATCCATTGAGATGTCAAAATAACCTACTGACATATATGATAGGTATACAGTATATCACAGTATACTTTTATTTATTTCAGTGTGATTAATTTCAGCTATTTTAGTGCCAATTAACACAGTCTTATAGTAATCTGAAAGAGATCTGCTTAAAGCAACAGAATAGTTACAATGACTCCTCAAAAGGGCATCTTGGATTGCTTCCAGGAGTGAAGAGATTAACATGGCAATTACACATAATCAGAACAGGTGTATTGTTTTTTACGTTTACCAGTGGGTATTTAATCAAGTTATATATTGAAATTTATGGAAGAAAAGTTTTTTATTGGCGGAAAAGATGTTGGTGTCTGTCTGATCATGGTTTATTGGCAGCTGATGTGATGGTGTGGCCATCTTTCGTCTGTCGCTGATGGTGTTGTTGACTTGTGTCTGAGTTGTGCGGTGGTCGTGTCTCCAGATGTTTGAACAGATCATACTACAGGTGTCTGGCCAAACAGATTAAAGTATCTACTTCTTATATATAATCCGATCTTGTGATGACAGCATTTTTCTTGCAACTGAGCCAGATTCTTACTTAATAATAATAATAATAATGTGAACATTTATATTGCACCAAATCCACCTTGAAAGGGTACTCACCTGGTCAATTGATATATGTACACGCAATGTTCTTCTCAACTCCATGGGGAGTATAGTATACAACCCAAGCTGCCAAGATTATGCCACCATTGAAAATGACTAGCAACTGATGATTACTATTGATGGATTGTTCAGTAAAGTTACCTAAACATCTTGACATAAACACCCAGGAGATGGACCGTGTTTAGTGTTCAGTAACATGCATCTGGCACAATGACACTACGTAAATTCGCTGACACAACATTCTTGAGACGTCGCATCAAAGATTGATGAACTATTGATTACCAATCAGGTTGTGTCAGTTATTGATTCATACATTGGTGCAGTGGTGGTAGCTTCCATCACTACTGAACAGTCGAGTATGGGAGAAATATTCCTGCTGGGACATAAAGCACTAATTCAGTCCAAAAAACTACTGAAGACACTCTTCATTTGTATTGATTGTTTTATATTCTTATACTACAATTGTTTCCTGGCAATCTAAACACAACACCCTCTTGCGTCCTTGCCAATTCCCTGTAATCTGTGTCGCCCTCAAGTATAAGAGGGTGGGGATAATTGAAAGGGGTCAATGAGTAGAACCGTGAGGGTCACATGAGGTCGGGTGACCATTACCCCCCAGGTCATCTTGCTCACCTGGTGTTAACGAGTCTTCAGGTGATATATCCCCAGGGAGGCTCTTGTTGTACACAAGCCACATTACCTGGAGGACAAAACAAGTTAGGAATAACCTTGTGTTTGATTGTGTCTGTTTTTAACTTAACGCTAGGCTTGGACAAAGGGCAGTTTTTTCAATATTTGCGGGTATGTGGTACATCCTGTGTGAAAACGACATTTGTTTTTGATGGTTAGGTTTTGTTTATATATTTTACTATTTTTGCAATAGAATTAGCTTTGTTTTTGCCTTTTTTGTTGTTGAAAGTAATAATACAGTCTTTGGTAAAGGTGTAAATTTATGGGGAAAAACGATATACGGTATGGTTGTTTCATTGTAGTCTGTAAAGAAGTATGTAAGTGATTAAAATTGATGTTTCATGATATTTTATATACATTTTCAGTGCTTGAAACCAATTAACAGGCCATTATTTAAGGTATCATTTAAGTGTTATTAGAAATAGAGAGACTTTAAAGAGATACATATATTTCATAAATGTTTGTTTTTAATTAGTATTGTATATGTAGACATAGCCTTATTAATGATATGTTTTTTTTATCTACATTTCAATCCATGGAAACTCCCACTCTTACCTCAGTATAGCACCAATCATGGTTACACTTACCTCATTATAAGAAAAATGTCAGTTTGATCAAACATCTGTTATTACTCTCATATGTTATGAAGCTGGAAATATTAATTATGTAGACAACCAAGCTATAATATGCTATATTCTATATTAATAATATAAAATATTAATTTGTCATAGCCATCAGTTTATTTGTCAGTTGATTGTGTTATATTGAGGTGCTTGTCGACACAGATTCAAAGCTGGTTGAGGATTGTCCCAAATGTAAATAGAGAGCACATACAGAAAGACTTGATAACGGTTCACCAATTGTACAAGACTGGATTTTTTTCTGCTATCATTATTCAGGTCAGCCTGTCATATTTCTGTGAGGCTCAGATGTGTTTGGATATTGCTGGCAGAATAAAATGTGAGTATTTTTTGTACTTTCTTTTTATATGATAGTGCTGTCATAGATGTATAGCTTGCCTCAGGACCAGTGTTGATGTAGTTTTGCTACATGTGTATGTGTGTGTGTGTGTGTGTGTAAGCATGATGATACAATATGTGCAGGCAAGGTCATAATAAGTGTGTATGCAATGTGATAATGTGATAATGTGCATGTATAAATCAAATAGACCAAAATGATATGCAGATTGATGATCTCTCTGAGTAAAATGATTACATTTAAATAGTGATTGAAACATAAGTATTACTGATTCATTCTACATACCAATAAAAAATATTGTTGGTTGATCTGGATGTAGAAAGTAATCCTTGTTGCTCAATGCACGAAATATTGATCAATACCCTGATGTATTCATCAGTTGGTGATATAAATAGAACGACATTGAAATGCTTTACTTGTGTAGGCGGACAACACTGTCTCGGTGATGTTCATTGTTGTATCCTCCCTACTCTAGTATACCTACATGTTAGTATATCTTTATCTTCTTAGTATACTTTCATCTTATATCATCACAAATGGGTGAAAGATTCCCACATTGATTCATGCTAGTATACCCTTGTGTTCCTTCATGCATGTTCCTTCATGCCAGTATACCTTTGTGTTCCTTTATGTTAGTATACCTTTTGTGTTCCTTCATCATGTTGATGTTAGTATTTCTTTGTGTTCCTTCATGTTAGTATACCTTTGTGTTCCTTCATGTTAGTATACCTTTGTGTTCCTTCATGTTAGTATACCTTTGTGTTCCTTCATAATAGTATACCTCTATGTTCCTTCATGTTAGTATACCTTTTGTGTTCCTTCATAATAGTATTTCTTTGTGTTCCTTCATGTTAGTATACCTCCATGTGAGATCAAATACCTTCATAGTAGTAATTACACACAGATGACCATCATAAGACCTATACTTTTATTACTGACCCTAGGCTCTCTGGTATATCATTTTTACCTTCAATTTTATTAACCAATGAAAATCATTCTATTTCTGGAAAATAGAGGATCAACTGCACCAGGAAATAGATGTAAATTTAGGGAGATTTATTTTTGACTAGTGACAATGTCTGGTTGTTATTTTATTAGAGCTTACTGACATAGCTACATGGCAATCCTCTAGAGGATGGTGTGCATTTTCAACATTTTATTTTTACCAGCCATGGAGTTTTGCATTTCATTTCTAATACTTTTTATCAATATAGACAGACAGACAGACAGATATTTTTTTTAAGTCTCACTCGTAACTGCATTTGTTTTCTGGATTTGAATATTTCCAGTATCTTTCACAGCTTGTGTGAATATAAACTCGATTTCTGAAAGTGTTGACATTTTTACACGCTAATGGATATATTATGCATTATTTTTAACATGGTAATGGATGTGTATTATTTTTAACACACTAATGAATATATTGTGTATTAGAAACATGTTGCTGACAGACTAAGGTCTCCAGCTGTTTAATGTGAGAGACAATGGATGATATATATCTGGGTATTTAGTTCATGTAGAGGATATATCTGCAGACCCATGCTGACTAATAATAGCACCCATGTCAGTGGCTGGTGTTTATATTGACGGACTGTCTGTTTTTATGGTTTATGTTACTGTAGACTGAACTTGTATTGTTACACAGAGAACGTGTTACATGTTACCTCCACCACTGTTACATGTTAACTCCACCAGATGCCAGCTCTGTGACCAAGAGAGTTGCCCACGTACACAGCTCTAAATGTATTGCACATGCAGCTGTATAGTCAATACATTGTGAATTGGGAATCTGAATGCCAAAGTCGTTAGACCGGGATATATACAGTCACAGCTTTCTCCGAGGAGAAAGTGCAGTCGTGGACAAACTGCTAATGTCTGTGGTGGTGTGTCCCGGGAGTTGTACCAGCGGTGTACTTTTGTACCAGTGGTGTCATACCAGTGTTGTACCAGCGGTGTTGTTGTATTAGCTGCTGGCAGGAACAGTCAGTGGCTGGACAAAGGTCTGTTTGAGCAGGTCAAGGATACTACATCAGTCTGCTTTCCCACAAGTTTGGTCAGAAGTTTGGTCTGTGAGTTGTCCGAGCGATATGTTTTCACGCACAATTTTTGTTGGCCTGTTAATAGTCATTCTTTGGGTATTGGAGATCAGGTTTAGGTATTATACATTAAAAGTGCATATCTGCATGTAATTAAGTGCATGCACTATTGCAGAAATATGTGTATATGTATTATGTATCAATCTACATATTTATGTTCCATGCAGAAATATATGTAAATTTTGTACTAATTTGTATTCTACAAAGTGTATAATATAATGTGAAGTTATTCACCATACTGCAATTATGTACACATGTGTACCCTGCAACAATATACGCAAGCATATGTAACACACAGCAGTATGAAAAGATATTTAACATGGTACAGTATATATGAATGTGTGCATAACAGTTATGCAGACATGTATCCTACAATCATTTGCTAATGTATATCCCCACACTACACAAACATGTGTAACAGCAATATGGTGCGAGTCCAGAGGTATAATAATGTTATCACTGTGGGTAGACTAATTCCAAAGAGATTATGTCTGTTTGAATGGTAACTGTTACTTTAACAGGAAATGCTAACTTTTATCAAATGTAATCGTGACCCAGGGCTGTATTGGACAATGGATCGGAAATCCCAAAATCTGTTACGGTCTGCTTAATCCACATAGAAACCTGAGACCTGTCAATCAAAATTTATCACATGTAGTCCATTGACAATATTTTGTCAGATTTATATTAATTAAAATGTGTGAAGAATAGAGATCTCAGTTCAACCTGACAGCTGTAATATATTTTATCAGTTTAATCTATCTGGAATATCTTTGGTGCGTACATCTAATACATGTTCAGTTTCATATCTCTGGTTAGATGTTTACTATAATAGTGCAGGAAGATATCCGATGAAGTTATGCAAGGCTGAATACTTCATAGCTTCATGATTTTCCCACGGAGAATGCACCTTGTGATGCAAATACTTTATATTCGCTTCACAGAGCCATGACTGGCAATAGCCACTTACACAAGTCCTCTTTGAAAACACTGGTCTCGCTGTATGATTGTATTATAGCTGATTGGAAAACCTATTGATTATGAGGCTATGGATGTAAACCAAGAGACAGATAACCACCTGTTTCAGCTGTGGGATTAACGGGTGATCAGTGTTATACCACTGGCCTACATCAGTGCTGATTGCCATGTCCATCTTGGACCCGTTTCTCAAAGAATTCCTAGTCATTGGACTCGTATAAAAGGATGTTTATCACCTGTATGTCAACTGCATTTGACCAGAATATCCTTGCAAGTGAACGTAAAGTATTGCTGTCAGAGTGTCATGTGTCTAAAGTTCCAATACATCTGTCATGAATTGTGTGCAGTATAACCGTGTGTTTATCTTGCTATTATCTCAATGCTGCATCTCGTTAGTGAAACAGGCCGCTGTCCACAAATATTTACTGGTTCTGCCCACACCTGACATGCTCGTTAACAGCTTCGACAGATACACTTCTTCAAGTGAAAGTGTACAGTAGTAACTAACCATTTCCACGCTTCACCTGTATTCTACAACTTACTACAGTTCCGGGTACCTGCCCGCGACAGTTCCTTAGTCCGAGCATCTCCGTGGATCAGCAGTCCTCTAGGATTACACTTCAAAGCAGGCACGTGTTGCCTGGAGTCACGTTCACACTGCCAGCGATTGAAACAGGCTGCCAGGCAATAATGGAGCCATGCAGTAAATGTCTAGTCCTCATGCAATTTCTGCTGTGCTTGTGACATGTACCCCATCTGTTGCTAGCTTTGCTCTTGTTATTGGACTGACACCTATTGTTTCTGTGGCATTTAACAGTTTTGTTCACATTGAGTGGTTCATGGATGGATGGATGTGTTCCGTTATATCTTTGCTTTGAGTCAGGACTGAGTCTTGTTCTGACATTTACAGGTATGTAACTTGTATGTGCTTCTTGAAATTCGATTGAATGTTCCTGTCTGTGATGATCTTCAGTTTTGAAATGCATTGTCCTGTCAAAATTCACTTTCCAAATTTATTTTGTCAAAGATTCTCTATTGAAATTATGTGAAGCAATGTCTTAAAACTAATTACAAACTTACTCTGCTTCGGATAGATAGTATGATAACTAGATGGGTGGATTTTGGTAGGTGGGCAGCTAGTAAATGGGTAGGTAGATTGATGTCTACATCAATGTGTTAGTCTATTGTTTCAATATGTCATTTATCTATACTGCTAAGAAAATGTCTATATTTTGAAGAATTCCTATGTAGTAAGGTCCTGGGGGCGGGTGGTAGTGTAGCGGTAGAACATTGAAATTTGGAGCCACAGGTTCCAGGTTCAAATCCCGCCCCAGGAGGCCTGGCATCAATGTTTGCGGAAGTTACCTTTCTGACGCGATATTGATAGGATGCACTGTCTGTAGAGTGGCAATGCAGTTATCATCCTTGGTCTTGT
>JAUTBT010021562.1:0-20878 GCA_032361225.1 Lepetodrilus schrolli
ACTTGGAACTCTTATTGTGAGTTATTTGTGTATGAGTTATTTGTGTATGTAACATTATGTACATACGGTAACATTTTACGATGTATTCAGATTAAAGAGTGTTTCTTTGGGTGTTCGCAGAGCCGAATGGCCACGATTGTCAGACGATTGTATTACTACGCCACTTTCCAGTCCCCGTGCTTCTCAATTTCATTGTCTTTATCACAATAGTATGCTTCGAGATCATTATGTTCATCACGAGTTGCCTATCTTGTTCAACATCCGGTTAAACACGTGACGCACTTGCTGCGCACTACTCCTTCTCCGACCTTTGTTCTCGATCATCTTCCTCCGCCGAATCTCGCGATGTAGTTCGTGAAATAGTTCCGGTATATCCTGTCCGCCGTCGGAGGCAGATATCTCGAAGAAAGCACAAGCCATGTCTTGAGCGAGGGTCTGGCCTTCCGTGACCTCTACCTTCCGCTCGTGCAGGAGGTCAACCTTGTTACCCACGAGTACGCACTGCACGTTCGTTTTCTTGACGTCATCGAGGTAGTCCTTGACACGTGACATCTCCTCGAAGCTCTGGCGGTCGTTGATGGCGTACACCAATACGAAGCCGTCGGCCCATCGCACCGTACCCTCTCGGTGGATCGTTTCGTCTTGCTAAAAAAAAAAGAGGTAGTAACTTTCAATTTGTGGATTCACAAAAATAATAATGATAACACATAATGATATGGTAAAGTTACATGGAACGAACATAGCGCTACGAGAGTCGTAACGGACTCATCCGTCTACTGCTATACTTAAAAATCAGTTTGAACACTTTCTCAAGACAATATGTATGCGCGAGTTGTAACATATTCCGTTGTTGACTGAATGAGTTCCACAATTTATATGTAACCGGATTTATTAGCCTAATCGTACTAGATAGTTCCTTGTAACTTGGCTGCAACTACTGTCAATAAATGCCCTGAACTCCAAAACGAGATACCAATGACATCAAGACATGGATTAACATAAAACAAGAGTTGTTCATGAATACATTAGGTGCCGAAATATCTACAGTATACATGGACTAGTGAGTGAGTGACTCTCTCAGTCGATTCAATTATTGCTGTGACGTGGTCTCTCTCTCTCTCTCTCTCTCTCTCTCTCTCTCTCTCTCTCTCTCTCTCTCTCACATTCTCTCTCTCTTTCTCTCACATTCTCTCTCGCTCTTTCTCTCATTCTCTCGTACTCACAATGCCAGCTGTGTCTAAAATCTCCATCAGCACAGGCTCATCGTCGACGCTTGTGTTGTGTTTATATGTGCTCTCTGAAACACATAATAATAGCAATAATCATCACCATCATCATTATCATCATTGTCGTCTTCGTCATCGTTTTTATCATCACTGTCAACTGTTATAATTGTCATCTACCCGGTATATTGACACGTGACCTAAAATATGAATAAAATATTCTCCTAACCATACCCATAACGCTTACCCATAAGCTTTCCTGCAATTGGGTCAGGGTCCGGGGGATAGATCCCGCTTTCAAGATATTTTCCCGCTTTCAAGATTTTTTCACTTATGTCACGGCTTGTCAGTTTAGGGCAGGAGGAAACCCGCAACATTCGTAGAGCTGAATGTTGCAGTAAACCTGCGAGCACCGGCTGGTACTGACAAGACCAAGGATGATAACTGCATTGCCACTCTACAGACATCGCATCCTATCAATATCGCGTCAAAAGGTAACTTTCGCGAACATTGATATATATATATATATACAGTCGACCCCATTTATCCGGACTTCAGATAGCTGGTTTCTTTACTATCCATCCAGATAAATGGTGGTGGACTATATATAAGCATTACTCACATTCTAAGCAAATTTTCGGCTTCTTTGAGTCGCCCCAGCTGTCGGAGGACCTCGGCGGCATTAGCCATGGCGACCGTGTCATGTCTGTCCAGAGTGTACGCCTGTCTGTAGCTGGTCACAGCGTCCTCTATATGTCCTGTTACACAAACATTATGTCCTGTATTTCCTGCTCACTGAAACTACCATACAACTGTTGCAATAATTCCAACTTTCAGACAATTTGGGCACCACTTACAATCTCACAGGCATGGCAACAGACAATTGTGATTTCAGCGGAAAACAAGCTCGGGGTCTGGAGGCTGCAGGTCCAGTGTAAATAAATCGACCCCTGGACAAATAAATTGGCGGATTTCCACGCATCCGCAGTAAATTGCCACGCCTGATCTTATTGGATTCAGATATTTATGAGGGATCTCCTGTAGGAAACAGCTTACCACAGACTGACCAATTCCCGTTGTTATGTGTGAGATGGTGTCATAACGAAAAATCAGCGCTATTCCAATGATTTCAGCATATTCGAAAAATGAATCGTAAAGTTTCTCGTCAGCATGACTGACAACTGCTGACCAATCGTAGTGCTGTATATTGACAGACGAATAGTACAATAAAATTAAACTATTAAATTTATATAGACATCATTGATAACTGTCTATCGGTGTGTGACCATCAGTGGCAGATATGAATCGACTGCCTGATAGCAGAAAATCTGGTCGGGTCATAATTAATTGGTCAGTGTAAAGTAAACATTAGAGTTACAGTTTCATACGGGCGCCCTGAATTAAGCAATCATCTCTAAAACAACCATAATTAATCGTATTCTATTTATTTATTTAAAAAAATATATGTTTTGGTCTTTATTTTGGAAATTCTTTTTTTAATTCTTTTTGTTATTTTGAAAAAACAAAACAAACCTTTTATTATTCAGTCATTGTTTACAGAAACACAGAATACACATGCATCGTATTTTAATCAACTTCAGGAGTTACCTTGCTTGTGAAGAAAAACTCCGTAGTAGTTGTACGCCTTGGCGAAGCTCGGTTGCTCCGTGATGACGGTCTTGATGTACCGCTCGGCTTCCGCCATCCTCCCTTCATCCATCATCATCTTCCCCATCGTCAGCAACGCGTCGCTGTTGTGGGCATCGATGGCCAAGGACTTCTCCAGCAGACCAATGCCTTCTGTCTTCCGCCCTCCATTGCTGCCAACAAGTGGAAACATTAGTCAGATATCCATTGTCAGTCTGGTACTGACAGATTTACTGATGGACTAGGAGATTTTGGTTATTGCCAGTCCTTGGGCCTGGAGCATTTCCGACCAGCATAATAACCTTATTACGGGAGTATTGGTGAAGGACCAGGAGTTTTCAAATGAGACTGCAGATATCATTGAACTTGGATACTTTATATGACCATTTTAAGTCAGCATGAGAGTAAGGAGATTTTATGAGTGCTTCAGACACTTCTCATTTTACAGATACTCTTTTACACTTCTCTGCAAGATTATTACAATTCCTGTTCTGTTGGGCATTTCTTGTTGCCTCCAGCAGGAAGAAGGTTAAAGACTCTCAGCACAAATTTAAAGTTTATATTGCGAGATAAAAAATAAAATAATAAAATAAAATAGGAAATTATTTTAAACGAGTGGGACCTGCGGAAAATGTAGCTTGTTGCCAAATTTACTTGAATAGACGAGATAAATGTACAGTGTACTCTGTCACTACCGCCATCTTTGTACTCTTTGGCACAAATTTTCAAAGTCCTCACCAGCGACAATGCATTTAATATTAGTTAACGTTTGAATAAACTGGCATCTCTCTGTTCTGTTCCCAGCATCACACAAGGGGACCGGATCAGTTTTCTACGACTAATTACCTTGTATAAATGACAGGAGTAAAATTACCATCATCATCATGGCAGAACGACCATCAAAATATAAGCTTATTGAACTGTCATTAGCATGAATACAGTTAGTGTCATTAGCATGAATAGTTGATCAATGGTATTACTAGGCATGATTCTTGAGTGACTCGTCTTAAGAGTTAAATTTGCCATAGTACATTTAAATACACATTTGAAGGTATTGTTTTCATATAGTGCCAGATTGCTGGTACCATCATCATCATCATGGTAGAACGACCATCAAAATATAAGCTTATTGAACTGTCATTAGCACGAAAGATTGAACTACTAGCTGCATATATGACGTTGTGCCAAGTCCAATGGAAGTCTTGATAAACTGAGCAAGACAAAAGCTTATTGAACTGTCATTAGCATTAAAGATTGAACTGCTAGCTGCATATGACGTTGAGCCAATTCTAACGGAACTCTTGATAAACTGAGTAATCTGGCACTTTCTCAAAACCGGCATATTATCTTGGTCCCAATGAGTGCCGGTACTGCCACAGTGCACTGTACATACTTTCAGGTTTGACCATGAAATATGTCAACAAACGGTGATTGTCTGTCTTAATAACTACTTTTGTTGAGTGTAATATTTTCGTTTTGATTTGTCATCTATGCGACTGGTCAATTTCTATCTGAACTGAACCTTTGTCCTGAAAACTCTATCCTAACCCGGCTTGATTGACATGTACCAAACATGCTCACGAGGGCATGATCATTGATTTGTCATTTTCCGAGGCCATTTCTCATCCAAGACACATAGCATTGTTCATCGTAGGTACAATCGGATCAATATTTGATGGTGATCGTCACGAAGTTCACTGTACCATGAGCGACAACTCCCAACACTGCATGTCAATACCTCAGTCTTAACCTTTCATTTACCTGCACAATGCATCTGTCTCGTGTTGAATGCATTACTATTCTGCCAGTATCGGTATACATAACTGGGCTATTATACAATGTCGACACGAGCAATTGAAAAATGACGAAAGTAAGTTGAAGGCATTGAGAAGAATTTCATTGATGAAAGCATGTATTGTCAATAAGACATTATGCAACATCTCCAACATGTTTGGTTTGGGACAGTTTATGTATAAAATGTTTATGCAGCACGCAGTTGCCTAGAATATGTGCCGTAATTCCTAAATTTATGAAAGTTACCTTTCTGACGCGATCATTATAAAATGTGCTGTCTGTACCGTGGCAATACAGTTATCATGCTTTGTCCGTCAGTACCAGCCGATGCTCGCAGGTTTACTGCAACATTCAGTGCTATGAATGTTGCAGTTTTCCTCCTGCTCTAAATTGACATGCTGTGCTATATGTGAAAGAATCTTGAAAGCGACTCTAAACCCCAATTAAAAAAAAAAAATTGCTAAACCATTGTTGGTATCATGTGGTACTATTTCAACTTACAACACAAGCTGCCCCAAGTTAATGTATGCTCCCTTGTGGTTTGGGTACAACTGCAGCGCCCTCTTAAACAGCACCTCAGCCTCACTCTGGTTGTCGGTCAATGTCCCTAGGTTGTTGTAGACACTGGCCTGGTCCGGATACAGACTAATGGAGGAACCATGAGTATTGCATGATATCGTCAATGTAATAAATTTAGGCTTAGAAATTTCACAAAGTATAGTTTTCGAGGTCTGATAACATTTTCATAGTTTTGTAATATTTTCAATTGATAATAGTGAGAAAAATCACCTTCAGAGAGTCAATTTTCTCCTAAAGAGTTTTATGAATTTGTACATTTTAAATGATATTTTAAATCGATTTCAAATGGAGATTTAATTAATTATATTGTATGGAAATTATTTAATGAATTAATGAATTAAGTTATTGCTATATTTTTATATTGGCTGATAGATTTTTGTTGTTGTTGATAGAAGTCCAGACTACATGTATACGGTTTGTGTGATCTATCGACTATATTTGCTGCTGAACTCACTTCAATGCTTTCTTGTAGTGCCAAATGGCGTCTTCTGTGGCACCGATGTCCTTCAAGTAGTTTCCATAGTTATAGTGGACCTTAGCATTGCTAGGCAACGTCTTCACGCCAGACCTAAAATAGAAAACACAACCTAATTCACAACTTCTTAGTTCATCAATGTTTATGAAATTGTACACGCATTAACACATTTTTCATAAATCTGGAATCTCTTCTGGAGAGATGATATTAACCTTAAATTGTTATTGTAACACTAAAATTGTAATTATGATAATAATTTTTATTGGTAATCAGTATTACACCAGGCGCGTAGCCTATATGCAGATATGCAGACGAATCCACAACAATTTCCGAGACAGTTTAATTTTTAATCAAAACATAACAGTCTTACAGTACTGGGTATGATTTCTAGAAACTCTCATATGCACTCTTAGACAATAGCGATCTCGTAAGTGCCTGATCGCTATGTATAAGAGATCGCTACGAGAGTGCTTATGGTCGCGTAGTTAACTGGCTGTTCCATTAACTTGGTGTTGCCCCAGACATGACATCATGCCACTGTGACATCGTATTGACTATTGTATGTACGTCACGAGCTCGTCACAGTGTTTGCAATCTTTACTAACGAGGGGTTAAAAGTAAGGCCCTAACATCTTTGGCATTTTGACAAATGCACGTTATTGTGTACTGTACCATAATATTTAAATTTCCTTGAATTTGATTGGTCGAAATGGTTTAAAAAGTGTGGTCCAATCGCAATAACACTTACAGTACTGGAGTATCATTTCTAGAAGCTCTCATATCCACTCTGAGACAATAACGATCTCGTAACTGTCTGATCATAATGTATAAGAGATCACTACGAGATCGCTTATGGTCGCGTAGTAGATACAAGAACTTTGAGAATCGATACCCTGATGAATACACATAAAATAACCAAAGTTTTGTCAATGTACACTGTACTTCCTTTGTAATTATTGTACATATTATTGGTTAATTTTATTTAACATAGATGCATACATTTTAATGTACATAACAATAATGCTATATAATTATTTACTGCAAAATTTCTGTGATTTCTTCTCACTTTTAACTTCAATATGTCATGTACAAAAAGTTCTGCTCCAGTGAAATTGTCCTTCAGAGATGATCGTAAGCAACAGTAACTGCCTCCATTGTGATACATTTAATAAGCATGAGATGCGGTAGAATTAGAACATTATAATCTTGTCAGTTGAAAGGAAAAGGAAATCGTAGCAGGGGGAAAAAAATGTATACTAGTAATAAAATTAACAAAAATAATCCGCTATCCCGTAGTGACTGCAAACCTTTGTTTAAAGTAAATATAACAAGCACTTTCCAAAATCACCTGAAGACCAACTACGGGTATTAACCAAACAACCCCACCTAGAAAACCTTCCACCATACAAAAATGTTCTGCTCTTGAGATTTCTTGAAGTAGTGTAAAACACTATAAAAAAAACCACCAGTGTATTCTTTAGCCACTCTCTTACGTAAGTGTGCAAAGCTTCATAGCAAATACTCTATTGGGAACATCAATCGGAACTCAATCTGACATCTTGTTTACCTTTGGCAGTGTATATAATATACAGAGCTTAGTGCACCTGGACTATTTTATATGTGCATGCATATATGCCAATGCAGTAGCTTTTATTACAAAAACAAATACAGATTAAAAGCATAGATCATTTTGAATTTTTTTTTTTTTTTTAGTACAAATCTCCATATAAAATTTGAGCTTGAGCATGAAATCGTACTCAAAAGGTTTTCGTAATCTCAGGGCCTGGATTGTCTTTCTATCTGTCTTGTCTATCTGTCTGTCTGTCTGTCTGCCATGCTTATATCTGTCTATCATACTTGTAATATCACCAATGGAAAACTTAATGGCCCGAGATGGATATCTGTCACACCCTGCCTAATATACATCACGTTTTCAAATATTCACAATTTTATCAGACATCTGGAGTTTGATAAACAGGATAAAACCTGCTTTGATAGAGCATACACACATACCTTCTATTTAACTTGTTCACGATTTGCATATCTATTATTGCTGAAGAAATTATTTTATACATGGCTCGTGTTATTTAATACCAGCATAGGTCGGGGGTGGGGGGTGGGGGTGTTTGTGGGGGTTGGGGGAGGGAGTTAGGGAGACTGATATAATACAAGGTTACACATCTCAATTTGATGCACAGAAAAACATGAATTAGTTTTACATACAATGATATTGTGTCTGTTTGAAGTCTGTATGCAGCTGAGTATATACCCTGAGGCATAGTGTACCTACTTATGTCTGACATGAGTCTATCTCACAGTATGAGTAGTCTGGCCCCTTTAACTGTCTCTGATGTCTATCTGTATACAGTTACAATAGTTTCCTGCCAGCAGGTTAGATACCATCTACCTGTAATGTCTATGCTATCTGTATGGCTGTCTACACTCAATCTGGTCAGATTTATGATTGATTGTCAATACATTTTGGGGAAATAATTAATTTAGATAATTAAAATTTTAGTAGATTATGCATAAACAAAATTAATGCTTCAATTTCCATACATGAATAGATCTATTTGTTTTGTAATTCAAAATTATAATAATATGTTTTTCATTATTTACTCATATACATGTACTCATTTATTCATTACTATTATTATTATTATTATTATTATTATTAGTGTAGAGGTTAGACTATCCATAGTCTCAGAGGGTGAAAGTAAATAGTTTAAACATAAATTATATTGATTGGTATTATATTTATAGGAACCGCTGAAATTCTTTAGTCACATCTTGTTCTCACCCACATACTCCTAGATCAGATAAGCAAGTCTAGATTACTGGAGAACAGCTAGCGAGTCTGCCTCATAACTGGATGTACTGGGTTCGAGCCTAGCTTTCACGAACATTGATGCCGGGCTCCCGTGTCTGGATTTGATCCTGGAACCTTTGGCTCCAAAGTCCAACGTTCTACCACTGCGCTACCACCCACCACCGAGAAAGTACTGGGTTAGAGCCTAGCTCATGCCATCATGTAACACTCTTGAGGAAAGTGCTTAGATCCACTGCCCCAGTCCACCCAGCTGTGACTGGGTACCCAGTAGGTGGATAGGAAATTGTAACCATTATCCAAAATTACACATGAAAGCATGAATAATCCCCGACTATGAATACTCTTTGCCTCCTCTCTACCTAATCTAAATATTTTGACAAACATGTGAAAATTGCTGGAGATCTTTACAAGAACAACACCACTGCAAGTGTGAATGGATAAAACATTTTTCAAACACTGTAAGCATAACACTCCACAGAATCTCCATTTCAACATGTCATCATTCTTTAACGCATGAAACAAACTTCACGGGGGTGTCCGTTTCTCAACGTCAACACTTCACTCCGAATTAACGAGGCAACTCTACCTGGACGAGGCCTACCTGACGAAGACCCCCCGGACAGGACTTTGATCTTTATTTAAGGTGTGACAAAGTCCAGCTAAGCTTGACCCATCCACAGATTATGGACATGGAAAGAATGCTCTAATACTGAACAAATATACAGTAGGATGGTTTCCAGTATTAGTGAAACCTCCTCGATGACCTCAAGAAAATCCAGATATTGAAATAAACATGTATTGTCAACAGCGATACTTGTATTCAACAATAATGATGAGGGAATCCCCTCAGGGTAATCTGATAATGTAGGAAAGCAAGAATGAAATAGGGTATTTGGCAATTCTTGTATAAAAATCATTGCACATTTTAATAGGGAATTTGAGTTTATTCGTGATGCGTAATAGAATGGCTATGGGGTGATAATACATTTCACATTTCAAATAACATTCCTGATGTAATGTATACACAAACCAGCGCCTGACATCAAACTCACAGGAAGTAGTTGTGTATGGAGGTCACTCACCATTTACACATTCTAGATCTCATCTAAACACTTTAAGCAATAAATCACTCACTCGTGTAACCTTCTCCATGCTGGAGGCAACCGGATATGCCCCAAAGAGCAGTGTCTAATCCACCAAGGAGAGGGCCTAAACAGGCCCATTCCATATTTATTCATATAAATAGGGCCTTACTCGATGTTGATTGTATCCATTCAAAATGCACCTAAACATAGCCTATCATGATAATTTAGCTCACCTAAACAGGACCTCTCTTTACATCAACACTGTCCTTTCCTAAACATGGCCTCTCAACATCCAGGATATTTAAATCTCCTAAACATGGCCGCTTGACATCAAGACTGTATTTATTCAGAACTTGCCTAAATATAGCCTCTCAACATCCAGAATATTAAAAACTTTCCTAAACAAGACCTCTTGACATCCCATACTATTAATACAGCTCACATATCTAGGGCTTCTTGGCATCTAGACTATTTTTATTTAGAACTTACCGAAACAGGGCCTCTTGACATCCATACAATATTTATTCCGAACTTGCAAAAGGTCCTTCTTTGACATCAAGATTGCATTTATTCAGAACCCACCTAAACAAGGCCTCTCTTGACATCAAGATTGTATATATTCAGAACTCACCTAAACAGGGCCTCTCTGGACATCCAGACAGTGTTCTGTGACCAGGTTTTGGCACCAAGCACAGCCAGGTATGCCACGAACACTGCCAGGATGTGCTGTCTGTACTGTGAGTATCTCCTCAGAACCAGCGACAGGCCAAAACCAACCAGCAGGCAGAAACCCATACTGAAACACATAGGTGCCGGTAACATAATTATTATAGAACATACTTGTTAAATAAGTGGAAAATGAACTTATTATTATGGTTTAATTGCAGTAAATTGTTCATAATGCGCTATATATATGTGTGTATAATTATAATAATAAAAATAATAATAATAATATTTATATCAGTAAGTGGAAAATGCAATGTATCAATAATGCCATTATTAGGGATTAATTGCAGTTAGTTGTTCATAATGAACTAAATAAATGTGCATAATAATAATAATAATAATAATAATAATATTTGTATTAATAAGTGGAAAATTAGTGGAAAATGTAATGTGTCCATTATGGCATTATGATTATGGTTTAATTGCAGTAAGTTGTTCATAATGCACTATATAAATGTGCATAATAATAATAATAGTAGTAATAATAATAATAATAATAATAAATAAATACATAATAAATAATAAATAATAAATAATAATAATAATAATAATAATGCCTAAAACACCAGGCTGCCATAACACAGAACGATTGTAGTGCTATGCATATGAGAGTTTTAACTTGATATAGAGCTACGACTATTAGCTCTATTATCATTCCATGGAACTGGGGCCTGAATGTATAAATTACTATGTTAAAACTATTAGAGGGTTTGAATTAAAAGGAGAACTATGGTTATAAAATGTCTTAGACTTGTCAAACATTAGACCATGGTCATAATAGGGCAATAGCATAAATCTTCATTTTATATCTAAATTTTAGATTTAAATTGAAATCTTTAATATATGTTTAAAACCTTTTAGAAATGTCTGTAAATTTACGTATTTCTTCTTAGTTTAGCCCAGTCAACAAACAGTTTACACATAGAAAAAAACCCAGATCCAAAACATTGTATGTATCATATGCATATCTACATAATGCACACTTATAACAATAATTTCATTTACTATATTAGATCACTTCTTACCAAAGACACATATTTCCTTCATTTCAATATGCATTAAATCATAATAAAAAAAATATAGTGTAATAAAACACATTTTTTTATGATACAGGACACTATAAAATTTAGTGAAGCATTAAAAAATGAACCTAGAACAAAATTGATTGCCGCTAACTAACAAGAGATTCTTTGTTGAGATATGAGTAGAGATAAGGTTAAATACTTAAACTACATTTTCACCACCCAAGTGTGACCTCGAGGATTCAAGTATAGTTATGATAGGAATTCTCTTTTTCATTGTTGACTCCTCTGCTCACAGCATACAACTAGTAACTAATACAGTGCACTGTGGCAATACTGGCTCTCGTTGGGACCAAGAAAATATGCAGGTTTTGAGAGAGTGCCGGATTACTCAGTTTATCAAGAGTTCCGCTGGACTTGGCTCAACTTCATATACGGCGAGCAGTTCAATGTTACAAAGATGCTGATTGTGACACAGCACACTGTACATTAGTCCTTATCAAAGATGTTTGGTGGCAATTTTTTATTTTAGGATTTTTTACATTATTGAAGTGCCAATTTCTAAAAAATGTAAAAATAAATATTTTTTAAATTTAAATTGCCACAAATCATCTTTGACAATGACTAACTATTACATATACTGTACGTTCAAACTAATGTGTGTTTTTGTATGGGATTTTTCTTTTTTCTTTTTCTTTTGGAATTGGGGTTTAGAGCCGCTTTCAAGATTCTTTCACTTATATCACGGCTTGTCAGTTTAGGGCAGGAGGAAACCTGCAACATCTGTAGCACTGAATGTTGCAGGACATTTCTTTCTGGATAATTTCTTTCTATATAAATCATGTAACTTTACTTTTACTTTAAACCTGCGAGCATCGGCTGGTACTGACAAGACCAAGGATGATAACTGCATTGCCACACTACAGACTGTGCATCCTATCAATATCACATCAGAAAGGTAACTTTCGCAAATTTTTATGCCGGGGCCCCTGGGGCGGGATTTGAACCTGGAACCTTTGGCTCCGTAATCCAACATTCTACCACTGCGCTACCACCCGCCCCCACTAATATATAATAATGTGTAATTGTATTGTGCTAGACTCTATGCACAAGGTGCTGACTCAAAGCACTAAGTAGAGTACTGTGCACTCATTAACCTTCTCAACTCCCTGGGGAGTATACTATATATATTACCCATGCATATATACAACTACAGACTGGTGGCACATAGCTCTACTTTCAGATATAGCACTGATATCCCCATATACCCCTAGACAAATATACATAATGTTAAGTTACCATACCTGGTTGTATAATGAGGGAAGGGATATGGTGGTATAGTGAGAATGGGTGGTATATAGTATATGCTTCAACAATAAGGTAATATTATCAGGTAGATTTGACCAAGTCAGAAACTCAATAGGTTTTGTTTGTTATCGGAGAACATTGTGTAGGCAATCTATAGACAGCATCTTGGCGTCAAAATATACAAAACTATTGACTCCTAGTTGTTGAGTCAACTAACACTGACCCATAAGAAATGTCACTAAGATTTCATGCAAAATACCATTTGCATCATTCATGTTGGAAACAGGAGTGTCATACAAATAGCCAAGTCATAAAATAAATGTAAGAATTACATTTCAATAGTATTTTCCAAAATTACTACTCTTTACCATATAATAACAATTATGTGTGCGAAGTTCTTTTAATAGCTAAATAGAAAGTCACAGAATTGATTATGTCAATTAAAGTTTTCAATCCAAGAATGTGTCAACAATTAAAAAAAATTCTTGGATACATGTTAACAATGATTTGCCATAGAATTAATTTAATTCATTAAACTTTAAATTAAGTTGCATGTATAAAATCAAAATAGATATTATATTTTCCAAATAAACTTCTTCACATTGTAAGAAAAACAAGTAAATGTTTAGTATCTGAATGTATTTCACTAGTAGTATCATGATCTTTGTCAATGATTAGTAGATTGGTATGAAGACTGTATATGGTTTCAATGATGTTTATAGACAATTTGTTTTTAAGTTCATCAAGATAAGAACATGATGAATGCCAAAACCTACATATAAACGTTATCTATACCATCAACATTGATCAAGATAAATGATAACAATTAAGGTTAAAATATGGTAGCTCAAACTCGGCTGACCAGCCATATGCATTTTAAGCTGAGAAGAGTTTGCTCCCTTATACTTCCCCACTCATACATACAGTTGACATCTTAATATCTGTTATTGTCCGTCATGTTATTAATACAGGTTAAATATAGCGGAGAAAGGTCGATAATTATAAACTATTAATATCACTGATCATAAAAAGTGCACAAAATAACAATTCATAATTTTGTATTTGTGTCTAAGATGTCTTCCTTTCGTATTAGGAATTCACATAAACTTTCAGAAAGAAATATTTTACACTGCCATTTTGTACACCTCAAGTAATAAGCTTTTTGATTGATTGAATTATTGTTTTTCGTCACTTGGCTTGACGTAGCGATTTAATATACAAATTTATGTAATGTTTAGAATCGCTCTATGGAATGGGCGTTATAGAAGAACTATGTGTAGCCTTTGCGGCTGCATCAGCTAAACAAGTAATAAGCATCTCAGAAACATAAAATACATATATATTCAAGATTCACAGAGAAGTTTAATGTTCATTCAATTACTGTATAAGCAATGATATGCCTAAAGGGAGCTTAGACAATCTAATTAGACCCAAACTTTCATGTTATGCATAACAAGTTTGCGATCGATAGCATGTATATTGGATATGCCATGTCACATGACATCCATTCAAGTAAATGAAGGTTAACATTTAACTTTCAAGTGAATGAGTGAATTATTGTTTTACATCACCGCGGGAGGTGTACTTTAAAATTGTAAAGGCTAAAATGTATGCAAGCTATTAATAGCATTGGCATATCGTTGGGTTACTCGGGCTTTTGAACAGATTTGCCACATGATGAGAGATGTCATCGATGATGCTGGTTTAACAGGTGGCACCTTCACAAACAAGCAGTACCAACATCAGTACCACTCCAATACAGGGTTCTGGTATTTACCAAGGGTGTGATGAGTTGATGTTGTTAGTAGAACATGCATAAGCAGTAAATCATGAACAGGGTGTTCTGTATATATGTTATTTGTGATTTATAGTGATGCTGCATTAGGGGTGCATACCGGTACTCGGTATACCCAAAAGAAAGAGACTGTATTCACCGAACCGAACCGAAACGGCCAAACACTTTTCGGTACGTTATCAATGCAATGAAGTTCAAATAATGGAAGAAAAATGCAGAACTAGGCCATGAAAATGAGTGAGTGAGTGAGTGAATTATTGTTTTACGTCACAGCGGGAATCTTTCACCCATACGCGACGATCCATGAATACGACAACCCAATGTAAAAGATATCCGTAAACAGTCCATTTTGTCCGGATTCGTAAGTGTTCCATTACTGGGAGCACGGGCGTGATGAAGAGTGAGCGAGTGATTATGGAGGTTAACGCTGCGGGAATCTTTCACCCATTTGCGACGATTAAACATTTAATTATTTTACTATATGTTTTACAAATGAAGAAGCATGAAAAAACATGAGAAAAAAAAAGGTATTTAAAATTATGCAAATGAGCATGATGACGGACTCGGCAGAACACAGAACATCAAAATGATCTTATTCTCATTTGTCATTTGCTTCTTCCGTCAAGAAGCGTAATATGATTTCTATGTTTTTTAAATGACTGTAACCACAGCCATTGCTTTCCATGATCATGTGTCATGGATTTTCTGATTATTGTTTTGCTGTTTTAAACTATCAATCCCACATTTCAATCCATGACATAAACAATGTATTTTGTTTTAATCCAATCCGTATCTAATATCAAAAACTGATTTAATAACATGTTTAAATGGAAAATAAATTGCATTAAATGCATCCAGTATTAGATGTCATTTTTGTCCATAGGTATTAGTATCGTTAAGTATCAGTATCATTATCAAGGTATCAGTATCAGTATCGGAAAAGTCCAAACTGTATGCATACCTAAGCTGCATGTTCTACTAACAATTATTTTGTTGTGGAGTGTTACCGATGTTGGTAGAGCTTATTTGTGTGTAGCAGGGACAGAACTTAACTTTAAAATTCGCCCGAATAATGATAAAATTAACAAAACATGAAATGTATACTCGCTCGTAGGATACTTTTAACATTAGAAGAAATGGATTGGGCCACCTGGTGAGTGAGAACTTGTAACCCTGATATCAGGCCAGCACCATTAATCACATAACATATCTCACCATAACATAGTAAATCTGTAAAAACATGACTTTTCGAAAATCAACGTCATTTGAAAACAGTTAACCGATCGTTACTAGAGTCTAGATTGGTCAAATCACCTGGGGCCCATTCCACAGAACAATCATAGTGCTACAATAGTTGCAACTCCTATACAGTAACATGGAGTTGCTATGGAGTTACGACTCGTAGCGCTACGATTGTTCTGTGGAACGGCAGCCAGATTTTTATGCTTGTCAAGTTGTGAGCTCTAGACTACCATGATGTAACCATCTAAGAATGTAAATTACAAGATAAATCATGAGTTAAAATAATGTCAATGTGTAATAACTAAATATGTGTGTAATAACATCATAAATGTATTGTGTCTTTTAGCAAACCATAAAATCCTTGTCTCAAATATCAACTGTGTTTGCCTGAGTTATCCCCCTTAAGTTCTGTTCAATCGGATTCCCATAGTTTGACCTTTCCACTATCAGTTCTATGCTGAATGATGCTACAGGGTGGACACATGAATGATACTACAGGGTGGACACATGAAACTTTCATAATCATGCATATAAATACTCTATATTTGGAACACAATAGGTTTATGCAATGGTAATTCAACTAGTGGAACGTGGGTCTATTGATGAGAGGGTGGTGCCCAACACTTAACCGTTTAACACCTATTTCATAGGAGCAGAATTCGGAATTCAACTAGGTTTCATTCCGATATAAGAATGAAAAGTGACCCGGCATTTTGCCGTTGAATAATGACCTGAGGTAACTTTTCAACAGCTCTGGGTAATTTTTCAATGGCCTAAAATAAAACTATCTATGTATTGAAAAGTAACCCACGTATTGAAACATGACCCTGTTGAATACTGAACCATGTCATATTCTGCATTCGATAATTACACATTATTTATGGTCAAGCATGTGCAGAGCCAGTATTAGGCCAATTAGCATTCCACCTTGCCTACTTCCTGCCTTCCTGTTGCATAGAAACAAACAGATGTGGAGCGATTTTCAAGGTTCTGTGAGAAATAAGCATGAATTGTCTGTCATCGATAATTACGAGGACAGAACAATGCAGTTACCTTATAGGTTCTAGCGCCTTATAATATCTTAAATATTTGCCTTTGCTTGCCTTGACATTACCATGTGTCAATACTTGTACTGAAATTAATTATAATATAGCAATAGTGACAGTCTCATTAAATATAACCATCTATAACAATAAATTGGCAAACAATATAAATAACTACGATAACAACATGCCAACTACCAAACCTGTACACGACTTGTCTGCCCCTGAATACACCCGCCACATGTGATCCAAAAGAAATTTCATGGTTAATTTGAATGTTTGTCATTGTTAATGTATCTAGGAACATCAATACATCCAAAAACAAACAAATAAAGGGTGCCATCCACCTATAATAATGCTTTTAATGGAAGACAAATCTTACAAACGCGATAAATTGCTGAAAGATAGAAATTTGGTTCACCAACTCGGTGGCGGCTCCTCTGAATTTCCATCTGAAGGGACCATTCAGTTTTTCTTATCTTCACCCTATGTGTAATTAGCCACAGCCCGTAAAACAAGGGTACTTCCCGCGGTTTTTTTCCGACCATGTATTTAGCGTCGCGGAAGAGTTACGGCCCTTTATTCTGAGCTAGGCCAGGACATGCTACTATAAATATGTTTTCGGCATGGATCTTGACAGGTTATCAGATTTAATGTGTATTCCAACAGGAAAATGACACATGAAGACTATAACAACAGGTATGTGACATGTCATTGCATATTTCTCCATTTTCACAACCATTTCACAACCATTCCCTTCCGAAATGAAGCCTAGTTGAATTCTGCTCCTCTGCCCTCTCAACAAATGGCACTAGTTGCACTAATCCAATGGATGACTTGTGTATGAAGTCACTCGCCAAATCGCTACCTGAGCCACTGCATTGACCATTGCGTTATTGGACGTGTGAGGTGTGGTCCCATCTTGTTGGAACCATTGGTCATCTCTATAGTAATGCCTGTGTCGTCCCATTGCTGGCCAAACTTAGCAAGAGATGTGACACCGAATGGGCATCGCACTCACCTGATGTAAACCCATAGATTTGTATCTGTGGGATTACTTAAAAGACAATCATGTCTCTGTAGACAACCCCCAGACAATAGCTGACCTGAGAGCAATTGCAGCCATGATTAGAGAAATATCTTCATAGGAATGTGTTTCTGTTATTGACAATTTTGCATATCGTTTCCAAGTTTACTTGCTACGAAATGGAGGACTTTTGGAGCATGTTTTGGAATGGGCATAACACAAAGAATATTTTATTCTGGGTAGTGTGACTTTGTACACTAATCATCCATTAAAGGAGCTTAAAGTATTCCAAATATAGTGTTTAAATAAATTATTGTGAATGTTATCAACATTTTTTGTGAGTGATCACCCTGTATTTATCAACATGCAATACATCCATCTTTCAGGGCTGCTGAAACTAGCTTAATGTGTGCACAGATTCTGACATGAGCAGCGTCTGCCCGTCCATTTTTTAACGTCATCACCAAATGAGACACTTTTTTGGTGTTGATTTTGGACGATTTTGTTTAGTTAATATACAGTGATATATAAGATGAATTATAAAGTCACTCGCCGAATCACTACCTGAGCCACTGCATTGACCATTGCGTTATTGGAGGTGTGGGGTGTGGCCCCATCTTGCAGTGTGTTATTGAACGTGTGAGGTGCGGTCCCGTCTTGTTGGAACCATTGGTCATCTCTATAGTAATGCCTGTGTCATCCCATTGATGGCCAAACTTAGCAAGAGATGACACTTTTTTGGTGTTGATTTTGAACGATTTTGTTTACTATTTGAGGTCGTTAATATGCAGTGATATATAAGATGAATTATAAAAATTTAATGAACATGCTCAAATTGAATCCAATTTTGTGAAATTCGTAGAAACATGAAAGGAATTTCTCATCTCCAACGTATGTGCAATGGTGGTTATGCGTTATGGCTGTCACCAGCTAATGACAACTTTTAGTTAATTTTGAGGACTTAAACATGTTCTGATTTTCTATTCATGTAAATATGATCAGGATACAGCTAAATATTACACTTAATACCAATGCGCAATGAACTAACACAGTGATTATCATCAACAGCGGCACTTTTAGTTGAACAACAACACGTTTCAGAGTCGGTGCTCATGTTCAAGGTGAATTATTACTTATGTGCATATTATTTTCAGTTTTCAATATTTGTCCTTTGTTGCATAATCATATATCAATGTCAAGTAATCAAATTTGAATTCCAATATCACTGTATATGCATTAGAGAAATGCATAGACGTAAAGATACTGACCATCAATTTGGTGTCCATAATGAACAACGGAAGTTAGTGATGTTGAAAAGCAAAGGGAAGTAACCTACTTACTACTATTGCATTATTTCTATTTATAGCTTAACTGTACTTTTGGGTATTGGGATGTTTATTTCATATGTGGCAAATGACATAAAAAGAATCCATAGAAAGAGCAGTTAGTTTTGTGGAAATATTAAAATGAACATTGATTAGAACAATGAATTATCATTGTCAATTTTGCATTAAAACCACAGCACTCAATATCATTATACTTTTTTATGTCATATAAATTACTGTAGTGCAACCAAAGGTGACTCCTAGGATTACCAGATTACGAAAATGATGATTTTTCAGAGTTTATCGTAGGCACAAACCAAGCCGTCAATCGAAAGTTCACAATCCACTGATCAATAACATTACAGTTTGCCTGCAAAAATCTTTACCTGTAACTGTTGGGAGATAAAAAATTAAAAAATAAAATAAATAAAATGTGAAAATATTGAGTGGAACATGTGGGAAATTAAGCTTGTTCCCCAATATACTTGTATAGACAAATCAAATGTATATACCTTCAGGTAAAATATGTCTAACCATAAAAAAAATTCAACAAACCATGATTGTATGCCTTTAACCATGTTTAAGGAATACCCAAAATGTGGTAAGTTGTAGTTTCGGATAATTTTTATTGTATAAAAGCAGTAATTTTGAACACTGATCTGGGGTGATCCTGCTCCATCGTACGAGGGTTAAACAACTGCTGTTGCAGATGAGGTGCATCCAAGTTTTTTAACAAATAAACAATTTAGACAACTCTGGCCATGCTCATCTGGAATCAAGATGGCTTAGCCTCTGTCTTTCAGACATTAATAGATGTCAATTACTATGATTACCAGGGCTCAATTTAGCAACTAATTTAGGAACCATCGCGACCTAATTTGCATTTGACGACCAGTATTTCACTTATTTTAAGCATTTCTGGATCTGCAGGAGCCAAATGGCTCCTTGGAAAAGTTTGTATCTTTGAGGCCTGATTACTGAAGTATTCATACACGTCAATTAGTATTCATTACAGTTGTTATATTAAATTTCAGATTTCCAGATTTATTTGTCAGATTTTAGATTTATTTATGGCTGAAAAGTGCAGCACAGACTATTTTTACTACCTCTGTGTATCAGCATAGCACAAGTTCACTCAAGTGTGTCTGTCACAAGTAGCCACGCTCTCAGCTTCAACCGCTATCAACACACAACAGCCCCATTATGAAACCTGACGTTTAACTTCAAGCGATAAAATCAGTATTTCTAAACACATTCTAAACATGTTCTAAGGCTGTGGACACCTGTCTCGTCAACGACCAATACTATATTGACACATGCCATGTTGCTCACAGGTTTAAATATTGATAACTGTCTATGATCATTGTCACATAAGTGTGTTGACGTGAATGTCAGGTAGCACTAGCTCTCTACAGGAGTCGTTATCGTTGCAGTAAGTGTGGTAGACCGTCGGTGAATAGTGTACGTTGTCAACTCGTCACGAGGCGTATATGGAATGATGTACCCCGGTTGAAAGCCCTTGTACCCCGGCAATTTATTGCGTTTTTAAGATTTGTCATACGCTAAAAACAAAATTATAGGTGGATGGCACACTTTATCAGTTTGTTTTTAGATGTATTGGTGTTCCTAGATAATATTAACAAAGACAAACATTCAAATTATGCAAGCAAATATGCTTTTGATCACATGTGGGATGGGGGAGGGGGGGGGGGGGGGATTCAAGGGCAGATAACTCGTGTACATCTTTGGTAGTTGGC
>JAUTBT010021573.1:0-20878 GCA_032361225.1 Lepetodrilus schrolli
AACAATCAAATAAACAATCAAATAAACCAAGAATTGGGTCAAACGATATCTACTGCTGTAGATATCGCTTGCTATTTAAAAGCGATATCTACTGCGAAAAGACAGTATTGGGTGATAAATCGGTGATATCACTTTACTTTCTCCAGTCATCTCAACTCACCATTATTTTTCATTAAAAAATGGACTTTCCAGACATGAAGAATGTTACAACAAATGGCATTCATGCCAGCCTCTCTACATCGCATAGCATCTTGTAAGCCATCAATATCCCACGATAAGCAATAAATAATTGATAGGTTCGAGGATTGATTATCCCGACAAACCTCACTCCTGTGGTTCCAGCGAATGACAAACAGCTGTTATATAGCTGGTGAGTACACACACGCGATCACTAGTGTTGATAATGATGAATTAGTTGTATGATTTTCCTAGCATTAAGGCAATTATATTGTCATAACAGAGACGGTAAAACTATCTGGTCTGTGGCCATTACACTGACCTTACCAGCTACATACCGACAAATAGACGAGGCAAAGAGAGTGGAAATAAGACAAAAAGTCTTCGAAATTCATATTCAATGAACATGATTGTGATAAACAGATCAAAACATAACACCAGAAATAGACAATTCATCATTATTCATATGATTAATTCCATTTGATGATAACATATCTGCTGGCACTATTCAATGACAACATACCTAGTGCACCATTCAATGACAACATACCTAGTGCAACAGACAACATACCTAGTGCACCATTCAATGACAACATACCTAGTGCACCATTCAATGACAACATACCTAGTGCACCATTCAATGGCAACATACCTAGTGCACCATTCAATGGCAACATACCTAGTGCACTATTCAATGGCAACATGCCTAGTGCACTATTCAATGACAACATACCTAGTGCATCACCAATGACAACATGCATGCAGCCATCATATCTGTGGCTGCCATTCAATGACAACATATCAACAGCTGCCTTTCCATGACAACATATCTGTGGCTGCTATTCAATGACAACATACCTAGTGCACCATTCAATGACAACATATCTGCCACCATCCACAGAAAACACCGTCTCTACCAGTGGTACAGATGCCAACCAACATGGCAGCCAGGAGAATACCATGATGCATCAACACTTCTGACCAATCAGATCGCAGATACTGATCCACAGATTTCTGCCAGGATTTACAGGAAACAACTTGATCCATTTCCAGTAAACTCTTTTTATCCATGCTTTTGATCATGCTTCTCATACTAAGTGGAAAGCTATTCTGTGATCATGCCTGACCATCATTGGGTCTGGATTCTGGATTCTGCTAGAATGATCACTTTGGTTCTGGCTGCTGCTATAGGTGAAGACCTATTCTAGCAAATTTGGAAAAGCAAGCCGAAAAGATATCATTCATCCAAAACTTCGATATCGTTATCTGCAAAATGGACAATTTGACATCAATGGTTTTATAATTGTCATATAAAATTAAACAATTGTTATCCAATTTGGCAGATATTGATTAATTTTATCTTAAAGGATACATATATGTGTTTGTACTGATGAAAGACAACTTTCTAAAACATACAATGCTTTTGACTGACATTAATTCCCAACTCCTTGTCCATCTATAAACAAACAGTTAATTGGAAAGAAAATGTATAGCACTATATATTAGGCACCTGATCTTCATAATTACTTATTGAACATACAAGCACACAGCCAAGATGCTGTGAGCATGCAAGAGCTATTATTTGATTCTACTCCCCTCTACAGAATAATGCTTAACTTAATTATTTCAATAATAAATCAATTTACAGAATGTCTAGTTTGGAAAAATTAATATCAAAGAAAAATAAATCTCCAAATTTATAACGATTGATGACAAAACTGTGTGACATTTCTATTTTGATTAAATTCAATACCAAAGCATATGATTAAATAATATGACCTCATGGATAAAGGTTATAAAAACATGATTAATTAATATAGTCTTCTTCATAATATTTTCCCAGTTCCTTCCAGAAATACAGCTTATCTAGGATCGTGTCTTATAAACCCAAGATGAATTGGATGAACATCTTCAGTGACCTCTTAGCACCAGCACTTGTAAACTAATCCTTCCATCACTTCAAAGACCTTCCTCTTGGACAAACTCAATAACTTCATCAATGTTCTAAGGCTCCAATGACGTGGATTCCAAGTTTGAAACCTTTGTGTATATTTCTGGGTTTCAGATCTCAGATTTCTCAGGTAAATAGATACATTTATAATAAACATGGCCCGACAAAACAGGCAATGCTGGTCAGGATATATTTCAATCAGAGTGCATGATGATGAGATGTGCATGTCACTCTCATTTCAATAAACATCCATAGGAAATATACACAGTATCAAAGGAATACAGGAAATATAAATGTGTTAACTGTATATTGGCAATATATACAAATTATTAAATATTTATTGCTAATACAAAAATATCAACTAAAGATAAGATCTTAATAAATGATTCAAGTTGGTACAGATGTAAAAATATGATATTAAAATCAATATAAGAAACAATGGTATTATATCAAATTTTATATGTATTGTTCTATAAGGATGTTGATGGCTTTCATCAAATTATTTGTTAATTTATGCTAGCATGATGATAATAATACTACTATGGTACTACTACTAATAATAGTAATGAATAATAATAATAGTAATGAATAATAATAATAATAATAGTAATAATAGTAATGAATAATAATAATAATAGTAATGAATAATAATAATTGTATTAATCTACAGCACATCATTCATAATGACAGGAACCTGTTTGCAAAAGGGTACATATATTAACTCCATGCCACTATGATTTAACTGTCTATTATCAGCCATGTGTGTTGCTACCATCTACCATCATAGCTAGACAGCCAGTTGAAAGAACATGTAACATTACACAGCTGAACACCATTGTATCTGGTGTCCACTGAAACATGTTTTGACATTTGACTGGAGGAATTTGACAGCACAAACATGTTGGCTGGGGCTATTCGGGGTGAGCACTACGGCTGTAAACATAGAGTGACTGTGGGGGAAAGATGCTAGGACAACTGGTGACTGTGAGACCTATTCATCAACGGCACTTAACATGTAGAGAGGACAACATCAATCTGTGTGAACAGCAATAGTAGTCTCAGCCCATGTACATTAGGTGAAAAACACCAGAGATTCACACTACAACGCTATACTGACAAATATCATGTTCATACTACAACGCTATACTGACAAATATCATGTTCATACTACAACGCTATAGTGAAAACCACCATAGATTCACACTACAATGTTGTCGGAAAAATAATATCTGCTGTATTTCAGAGACGTTGTACTGGATATATACGAGATTCTGAAGGGGATGTATTGTATGTATCTGATTCTGTAGTGATTGTACTATATGTACATGATAATGGGTTAAAGCTTGGTGTCACTGCATCACCGTAGCAGAGCCAAGCAATGATAGAAAAGATAAAATAATACTAATACCCCAGTAAATGAATTTGTCAATCTTGACAATCGCCATATATAATGTACTTTAGAAAGAATATTTCTTCCGATATTTTATTGATCTTTCCATTGAAACATAAATAAATATATAATCTCCTGATCTATTTCAGGAATGTTTATACATATCATTATACAATTATTGGCCCAATTATACAGATCAGTTCCAGTCATTACCAGGGTCCAGTACAACAATTAATAGGTCGATGTACAGATATCATATTCATGGTCAATGATGTATCCTCGACCAACTCGAAATTACCTCGTTAGGTTTCATCTGCTAAACAGGTAGTGAATGGATGATTGTATTTTCACAAACAGCATGTATGCTGTATCTATGCATCTAATGACACAAACCACCCACTCATTCCACGTTATGTATTACATATCACAAACTTCTGGATTAGCAGTAATGGTGTCAACTTAACCCATTCCACATCACATATTACACATCACAAACTTCTGGATTAGTGGTAATGGCATCAACTTAAGCCATTCCACATCACATATAACACATCACAAACTTCTGGATTAGCGGTAATGGCATCAACTTAAGCCATTCCACATCACATATTACACATCACAAACATTTGGATTAGCAGTAATGGTGACAAATTAAGGTAAAATATTGATCCAGTTTCTGACATGGATTACAATTAACTATCAGTTCTTCTAATATCACTTCTTCTAAAATAAAATGCAAAACAAATACATATCCACCAATCACCAATCATGTTACTAGCCAATCATACTGGAGGCCAATCATGTTCATAACCTACAACATTTTACATATTGCATATATTTAGAAGTTATTTTAAATACCGCTAATACAGCCACACAATATTATTGCAGATTGAATTGGTAATATGAGTTTCAAATGCGAAAACCAGTGCCAAAAACCATGCCTTCTCTGACAAGTTTCTGCATTACATTTTACACTTCATATCACCATTTATGGATTAAATAAAATCAAAATATCAGTTTTCTTTATTTCTTTGCACATGACATTTCTCTTGTCAAAAATTATCAAATTCTATCGATTTTAACAAAAAGTATATAAAATCCTGATCCCATCGAGAAGCATTATATCCTTGGGATAGTATTGCTGTATTTGTAAGTTTCAACCAACATCTGGAATCTGACATAACAGTAAAATATGTAACAAGGATGGAAACAAATGACCATTACTGACTGAATTAGCTGTAATCCTGGTACCATAGATGTAATGAACGTCATGATTGACACGTAACAATGTAACCAGATCTCAGGCGCATAATTGAACGTAGCTGGCCAGATTTAGGATCTTACATGGCATTGCCATATCCCATCATACACGGAATTTCCATATCTTGTACAGAATCATGACCATGGAAATTTTGACGACTTTCCTGACAGTTGGAGTTTAATTAAATTAAGTCTTATCATGCAGGTGGCAGATTTCTGGAGGATTTTACCATCTTCAACATGTGATCCTTGATGATGTTGATATCATTTACAAGTTGCAAATCTGCACCATCCCATATTGTGTTGAGTGAATATCCTTGGAATCACATCAATAGATTTTCTGGATGAAGACGATAGCTTAGTGAAATAGTGCCTGTAGCGTGTACACGCGTTTGGTTCTTCATAAGAAACAATGTTTAATCTAAATTAACAGAATCAAATGTCAAATGGAGTTTACATATACATCAGTCTTACGATGCAAATGTATCATTAAAAGTAATAAATAAACTATCAATGCTTCAAAGGTGTAACAAAGATCATAAAGAGGAAACAAATCTAAATATTTCTCAAATCATCCCATCAATTGTTGTCTCAGAGCCTCATATCCATAAAACATCAATATCAAATTAATATCTGTCAATGCAAAACATAATAGGACCAATTTTGTTGATTATATGTCATTTACTTATTCCCTTTTGAGAGCCTAGTATTATCGTTGGTCCCATGCATGCAAAGTAATTTTATCCTGACTGTGGTTGCCTTGCAATTGGGTCTAAATGCAGCAATATATTGATGTACAACATTGTTCCTTTGACAGCCATTGTGACTGCCGATGCCCCAATCAAGACTAAAGACATTACAACTCAAGAAAACCACGAGTCAGCATGAGTGTAGACCAATCACCAATGGAACCACAGTCTGACTATCAAATTCTTGTACTTAGCACCTCCCCAGAAATTAGGTGTAATACTTTTTACGAGCTCCCTAGGGATTGATGACATTATTATTGCTAACATTATTCATAAACCTGCTTCACATGTATTGATATGAGAATGGTATTCAATTGGTGATCAGGTTTGGATTGCTATCACAGCTTCTCCAGGCTTACTGCCGTTCATCAAGCCCACCATGCAGCTATACCCCTAGGAATACTTCATCAGTGTCTAATATATATTGCTCTATCACTGACAAGCTGCATCATCTGAATATACTCTACAGTGGTGGTTAATATCAACTGTTAACACAAGGATGTAATTTATATCAAAATAAAATAATTTTACAATAACTAGACACCAGGAAACACAAAGCCTCAAACTAAATTCCAGGAATGAACCAATCAGTATTCAGGTATTTGGATCTGTATTGGTACCACCGCAGACCTTTCAACAGACCAGGTTACTATTACTTTCTTCATCAATACTGGTGATTGAACTCACTGATGAAATCCACCGACTAAAGCAGTATATATCAACTTTCATCCCTGTTGGAGTTGGATGGTATGATAGATGGAGCAAGAAAGGCCCTTCCAATATCCCCCCCCACCCCATTGCCCTTCCAATATCCCCCTACAGCAGGAGTGGGTAGAAAATGGTGAAGGGACACAAATATTTAATTAATATTCTCATAGACCAAGGTGATGGTAAGTTCAAATAGAAGATCAGGTATGCCAGTAGTTCGATGGCATTCTTAAATATACTCCAATCATCAGGCAATTACTGGCACTACCACAGCCCAGGGTGATTGGATGATTGGAGGACTGCAGGAGGGCCCCTCCCCCACCACTGTGTTTAAATATACATGGCCAGGTCCATGGCTGCTAGATATATATACAGCATTTAGTATTCAGACACAGTTATGGATATGCATAAATATTTCAGTGCCACATTTCATGTAAGATTTTTAGCATGAATAGAGATCACAGTACTATCACAGATTCTGATTTCACAGTGTATATCTGTAACAGACTGTTAAAACCTGACATGTTTATATATGGTTGGACAGTATATTAATATGTATGTTAAACACTGAAAATTTAATTTAAAACTCACCATGAAATAGCATAAAACACAGACATGTGTGTTTCAGATAATGGCCGAGTGATGACATGCATGCACACACATTAGATCTGTAGTTCCATCTATTTGGTATTATCCTCCACTGCACAGAAAATCCCTCCATGTATGGATTTAAATAGATTGTTCTCCAGTAAATCCAGACTTGCTTATCTGATCTAGGGTCATATTTTGAATAGGAGTATTTGGGTGAGAACAAGGTGTGACACAGACTAGGATTTAAACTCGAAACTGAATTTTGTTGTCCAACACATTAACTGCTGTGCTACACCCAGGACACGAGGTAGATGTGCTCTGAGCTACCTTCAGAATACAGGCCGAGTACATCGATACTGTTCACCTGTTGACTGCCTTCCTACTGCACAGGAATCCAGCCAATCTGTGGAGGTACGTTAGAGTCACGAAACTATCCTAAACGATATCCTTATACAAATAATGGCCAGTGATTTATATGTGGTGGGGTTTTACCTGAGAGTACTATCAGCATGTAGGTGTGAATGTGCATGCATGTGCATTTATGTGCATGTATGTGCGTGCAAGCAAATAGTCATCAAAAACATAAAGTGGTGTGTGTCATGACAGCAGCTTGGCGTACATTACAAGTACCGAGTTCTGTCAAGGACGTTAATATTAATACAAAGTATAGCTAGGCTACATTGAGCAGCAACTATCAATTATTAATAGATCCCATCATACTTAGGCAATGTGTCATCATTGAAATTTGTCGTCATTGCATTCTTCAATGTAAACAAAGACGTTAAACCACTATATCATGAAAACATACTGTGGTCTGCAGGAACCAATACATTCCAAGATAAATCAACAACAGTAGTTAAGAAAAAAACATGTACTTACAAACCTGAATAACCCATGAGATACGATTGATTACGACAAATATGTCCCCAGTGAGATTAAAGTCCACAGTTCCAAGTTTTAACGAGGAACTTTGAACAATAATTTCGCTCGGGACATATATGTCGTAATCACTCGTATCTCACTCGTATCTCGTGGGCTATTCTAACCACAAGGACTTGTAGAGCAGACCCGGTGCATCTGACTTGTCAAACCCAGTCAACATAACCTTTTTTTAACAAACTTAATACAAAATATCTGTACATTTGTTGGACTTGTAAAAAAACCCGTTATGTTGACTGGTTTTGACAATTCAGATACATTGGGTCTTCTCTACAAGTCCCTGTGGTTCTAACTATTCAATATAATCATTTAAATATAATAAACTATTGAAAGAAGATTGTAGTTATCTGTACACATCCAATTCAGTCTCTGTCAATGTTCACTAAGCTAAGTCGTTGACTTTAACCTGCGAAATGTGGCCATATGAGGGTAGCCAGGTTTGTTTAATAACAACAGGTTACAGAACGCAGCAGACGAGTGTAAAAATGCATTATCATGAATTAGTTTGAATGAAAACCCACTTAAATTTAGCACTAATAGCAGTAAATTATTTACAAATTAAATTGTAACATATGTTTTGCATTTATAATAATAATAATTTAGAATGGTATGAGATAAAAATGTACATAAATACTGCATCACACAATGATTTTGCATTAATGAAATAGATTTGTTCAAGCCTCTGCGAGTGGGAACTAGGGTGAAAGTAGTCATGGTTTCAACCAATCAGCTTCAAGAAACACAAAAAGACGTAATCAACACTGCTGATTATCGTATTGTTATTACACAGTGGATATCCACCACATAAGCAAATGATACGTGAAGACGTGAGTGATAATTCTGCAATTGATTAAGGCAAGTCTTTGAAGAAATATGCAAACACCTTGCAGCTGGTAAATGATAATCCATACTGTGTTATTGGTCACCATTGTTTACCTGCGACCATTGGGGCTAATTAGGGGTTGGAGAAATTGCACTGCAACTTAAAGGGACGCTGGTGGTGTGTGTCTGGTGTGCGTGATGACACTGTGAACACATTATCTACCCATAATGGGCCCCCAGGGATCAATACAGTCTGGTGTGGCCAAACATCTCTGGACACTACTGGTTGGTCAATACCCTTGTTGAGGGTAAGTTTATCAAGAGTTGAAAAGAACTAGTAGACTGATGCAGTCATCGGCTCTGGTCGGCTCTGGTTGGTTGGGAAGGTTTATCTACTATGAAGGCAATGCCAAGATGCTTCAGTAATATAGTGGTGTTTATGATCTTCTGATAAGGAAACAACCATTATGGATTACCATTAGGCCAAATAAATGTATTTTAGCATTTCTCAGATTTCTGCCTGTTTTCCAGAAGCCATGCCTCTACCCCTTTTATTGGAATTTGGAGAGAAAATAATAACAATATCCTGCCCTCTATTCATTCCCTGTTTTTTTTGTGTGGTCAGTTTCTGTTAGTCTTTCATACCATTTCTTATTAACACTTCATGCTTAGTTTTGCCTTCTGTAGACTGCTTAGCTTGGTATGTTGGAAGAGCCAAATATTAAAAATACCATAAATATCAAATAAAAATGTCTGCGCCATCATTATAACCTTCATGTCTGCTGAAATAAAAATAAGTACCAGCCACATGAAAATGTTTATAAACTACCATATTTTTTTTATAAAGTCGCCTTAGATCAGAAATGTAATCTTTATGACAGATAATTTCAGCAACATATGAAGGATGGTTTTCTGGGTTTCTGGAGTGCATCTAGCATTGCAGATGTTCTCAGGTATATTACAATCTTAATAACTTCATCATGCAGTGCTCTTAAATCTCAGCGTTAATAAGTACAGACCTACACATGATATGTACCAAGAAAGATTTACAGATGCATTTGATTTCCATATACAACACCATCAGGCCATGTCCATTTGGACATTACAAAATAAATTCTCAACCATTGGAGCTTAAACCTTTCACTGTAATTGTTATTTGTTGTGAAAAGGATAATGGAATATGACTAATGCTGTTCCTGCTGGCTGCTGGTGGACAAGGCCAAGACCAGAGATTCTGATTAATTTGCCAACAAAGAGAGGATCTCTACAGACCCGGCCTCTGTTTCATGAAAGGGTTGTAGTAAAGGCATAAATCAAGGCTTATGGTGGAGACTAGCCATAGTCTCAGAGGACGAATGTATCAATTGTATTGATTAATAAACATTTTATGTGAAATGAGACGCTGAAAAAGCTTACCTTATTCCCCAGGAATCTCGAAATACTTCAGCGTTCAAGGCAGATATATTGGATAAGACTATTTGGGTGAGAACATGGTCTGTGCGAGAGACTAGCCATTGTTTTACTACAACAAAAACTACCACAATTGGACATACCACACATCTCCAGGTCGCTGACCAAAATTGGACATACCACATCTGCAGGCCACAAGAGAAGTATCATTTCAGGAATAAGTACTTCTTATCCAAAAAGAAATTTAACTGTTGAACCTAGCATTGAAAAAGGATAGCGTCCATATGTATATTCATTTTCATACAGTATTATAGAACTGTTTATCCTACAGACCAATTTTGACAGAAAGCTTAGGATAATGCAGTTTACAAAAGGGAATGTTATCAATACTATGAATACCATATAACTATGAGCCGGTCTACAACTGATGCAGACATCCACTAATAAACAGCAGACCATAAAGCTATTATTCATCATTTGATATGCTGTGTGTTTGAGATTGGTGACATCCTGGCTGCACAAACAGTACCTTAGGGAAGGGTGATAACGTTTCAGATAAAACCTAAACTTGCCATGGTTTACTTTATTGATGAGATATAAAAGCCAATAGTACACATTCTTCTTCTACTAGATCTGACAATATGTCACAAGGTCAGTATGTATTAGATCTGACAATATGTCACAATGTTAGTATGCACTAGATCTGACAATATTTCATAAGGTCTGCACTAGATCTGACAATGTAATGAGGTCAGTATGTATTAGATCTGACAATATGTCACAATGTCAGTATGCACTAGATCTGCCAATATTTCATAAGGTCTGCACTAGATCTGAAAATGTAATGAGGTCGGTGTGCACTAGATCTGACAATATATATATAATGGTCTGCAGTAGATCTGACAACATCATACAGATTGTATGCTTTAGATCTGACGATATGCCACTAGATCTGATGAACCATGGATGATATCAGCACAACAGTACAGAGAGTACATCCTATCATGGTTGCATCAGAAAGTGAACTTATGCGGACATCAATCTCGGGCCTCCAGGGCAGGTTTGAATTCGTGACCTTTGAAGTCCGCTGATCTACCACTGTGCCAACAGATGCCAATAGTTTTTAACATCAAGCTCTATAATACACAGAGTCTGTGGGGGAACATTTCTACAAAGATGGCCAGGACATTAATTACAGCCTTCACGATATATCGATGTGGAATTGAGACAGCGCTAGTAGTTATGCTACCTTACTATCGCCATCAATGTCAACTTACATTATCATAATCCAGTTATGATGTAGTCACAGAATCAATTATACTACATTCACCATCATTAACCAAATGTGCCTTGTGTTTGTACTCGTGAAATGAACATTCTTGATCAATAGAACTGAATGTTATACATGTACAGAGTTCTTACAATATAGCATGCTGACAAAATTGAATATCATTAAATTATTGACCAATAATGAAGATATTTTATCCATTTTGCTATTGGCCAGGATTTAGGTCAAAACATCATCCATGATCCATTAAACACAATCTCATAATATTGATTGCATAGGAAGTAGGATTCAAACATCCAGATCTGGAGATGGTGAAGATTTCTCAAGAAAAACTGATGTTATTGATTGTACATGCAGATCATTCAACACCGAAATGTCCAAATTCCTTTGCAAAACACGTAGAATCTGTACTTAATTAAGTTGAAGCATTGTGCATTTTTTAACGCATTTTAAATAGAACAATTACAAATATAACCAGAATGAGAAAGAATCCATACACGTATTTGACAATAAAGAAAATTAGAATTGAAATCTGAATCATTTTGCTGTACTACAAAGTGATTTGATCTGTTTTCTATCTCAGTGGTTTTTTTCTTTGTCAAATAATTAAATATCGATTCCCATGAGCTTGGTGCAACTGAAAATAAAAACACCAGTGAAATTAATGGATTATACCAGGAGATTCTCAATTCCAAAGTCCATTCCTATGTCTTCTTAAAAAAGGGAAAGTCAACTACCAGAAATTTGGACATCAGAAAAGTTAAAATTTACACAGATTTAATTTAACCAAAACTACTGGAAGTCATAATGGACCAAAATGACAATGACATGATTAGGCTAGATTATCCATAGTCTCGGAGGGTTAAAGTAAATCAATAATATATAATTTATATTGATTGGTATTATATTTATATGAAAGAAGCCCCTGAAATACTTTACCCTCTGTTCTCCAGTAATCTAGACTTGCTTAGCTGATCTAGGGGGAAATTTTGAATAGGAGTTTTAGTCAGAACAGGGTGTGACACAGACTATGATTAGGCTTCAATGGAAAAATGACCAAAATGACAATGACATCATTAGTATTCAATGGAAAAATGACCAAAATGACAATGACATCATTAGTCTTCAATGGAAAAATGACCAAAATGACAATGACATGACTAGACTTCAATGGAAAAATGACCAAAATGACAATGAGATCAGGTTTCAATGGACAAATGGCCCAAATGACAATGACCTGTACTGAACTCTCGACATCCACAAATCAGGACTGGATTGTGTGTAATGTCCAACCAAACTGACTGCTATTTGTTCTGTAATAACATACCTCAAACAACGGCTTTGAATATCATTCCAATGTCAGTCATCCAGATAGTACAAATACTGTATGTATTTACACCCAGATGCAAAGGAATCTGATATGCAATAATGATATACTCCACACTTGGACTGGCTCCAGATCTGACGGGCATAATGAGAAAGAATGAGACTCAAATCCATATTTACATGAGGCAAAGCTTTTAGCGTTTAGTAAGCCAATCATTAGAGCATTAAGAAAACAAGGGAAAGATTACAGAACAGCAGCAGTGCGGCTCAAAAGTGGTCAACGCCAAAGTGGTGTCACCACTGTGGACATACACACCAATGTCCGGCACCAACGTCCATTGAGTCAAACAGCGGGGGATTAGACCACTCACCTACCTTTTATGTACACAGGTAAACAGGAGAATAGAGAGAAAAGGTAGGATATTTCCTGTGGAACACATTAGAATTTCAAGGACAAAATGAGAAATAAAACTCAAAGAAGATAAATATGTACTAGAATGTGGAATGGTTAAATATTCTGTGCCAATATTAGCTTAGAGAAAAATATCAGCATTTGAGTAGAAAATTCACAATTATATTGAATACATATATCTGAGATATTACAGAAAAACTGTCTCAATACAACTGAACCAATACAAATGAATGTTACATACACACAGTACATATCCTACCTTCCAACAATAGACTTTGCCCTGAGAGTAGCACCTCTTTGATATTGCAGGCAATCAGATCTCTATTTGAGTTCCGCCATAATTATCAATTATGAAAGAGGCTGCAGCAAGTATGACTAAATTTGCTGGACACAAGACAGATCATTTGATAAAAATTGATCCTTCCTGGATGGAAATCAAACACTGGCTCTTCAATAAATATTGTCATGATTTAGTAGGACGGGCATTTAATCTGTGTTTCCATGGCAACAGGTAAGATAAACACACAGTTGCCGGGTTGTCATTACGTATAGGTGTTTCTGGGTTCATAAAAGTCCAAATGCTGACTCTGAAAATTAACGGATCAAGTTCAAAGGATATGCTAAAATTGTTGGACTGCCTAATTCTGTATACCAAGTACTGATCGCTGCCATTGTATGTTGCTGGATTAACAATGGTGTATGTACAAACAATAAAATATAGGTAATTGTTGTGTATATTTATACTACTGGCAAAATACAACATTGGGACTTTAGACACCAACTTTACTATAAAATCTTTTTGGGGGGGTAATTGTTGCATTAATTTATACTGCTGGCAAATAAAACACTGAGACTTTTGATATCAAATTTACGACAAACACTTCTTTGTTTTTAAACAGATATCAATACCACTGAAAATTACAATAATATCAAAACTATTTAAACTTCAGAAAACTTTGTCATAATAGAAACAATTAGACATCTTCATAGGAAATATGGTCACTATAACTATGGATTTGAATTTTTTTTTTCTATATTTGAGTCTGACCTCTATGCAACCTGAACTGTTTACATTAATAATAATGTCCTGCCATTGTTTTTCATTACAATCATACTGCAATGTTCAGAACATGGCCTAATCTCAAATTATCTTCATGCACAAGCCTATATTTAGGTAACAGCCAGCTTATCAAAGTAAAAAATAGTAAGTATTTATGCCAAAATTAATTATAAACTGTTAATGCATCTTGTAATTTTGCATAACATGCATTCTCTCTGGTACTCATGATTCCTTTTACTTCATTATCTCAAAATATCTCAAAAATGAAAAAGTTTATTTCATATATACTGCAGTCTTACATTTAGTTCACAAACAACATTATAAAAGGATTATCATTCCTGATTCTTTTAAAATTAAACAGATTTGAAATGCCAAAAGAAACATGTTTAACTGCATGCAAAGGAGAAACCTGAATAGACATTACATAAAAGCTGTCAAATGAATACACCCATATTATCGTGCAGTTTATTTAATTACACATTATCAAGCCTCACGCCTCGCCACGCCTAGGTTAAAGAGAAATAATGACACCCCCTAGATAACCTACGGGCAGTTACAGCTGCTAGCGGAATGTCACCACATATGTCTACGTGTCCAGCTTAGGGTATACACAAACTACCCATCAACAGCATACCAATCAATAATATATTCATTAATCAGCATACCCATCCAACAGTATAACAATCAACAGGATAACTGTCTACAGGATACCGATCAACAGATCAAAAACATACCCATCAACAACACCAATCATATCAACAGCACCAAACCCTACATCATACCCATCAACAGCATACCCATCATAGCATACCCATTGACCAATGAAAGGAAATAATGCCTACAGGTTGCATATCATAATATATGTGGAAATCTGCAGGTTTTGTAAACAGCTGGCTAACAGTAAACTGTAAAATCAGGTTAAACATTCTGTGAATTTACAGCATTTAAAAATACATACCAGATAACTGCACAATTAACAGTAAATACCCATCTCCTATGTCATAGTTGTATCTGTTATTGGTGCAGTCATCTAATGAACACCCTCTCCAGAGAAAGCTGTCAACATTCAAATGGCTATTGTCAATATTCGAAAGACTATTAACACTATTCATTGTTCAATGATGCAGGAAGGCAGCATATATGCAAAGGCTTCCTCTATTCCATTCATTATTCAATGAGTCGGGAAGCAGCATATATACAAACCATTCCTCTCCACAAGCTTACCTACATGCATGAACAATAGACCACAAGATTTCCCATCCAAGGACATGTAACAACCCTCTTCAAACTCTTCCTTGCATGTAGTCTCCACACAAAATAGACGATCTCAAGATGGCATAGAAACTCGCTGACATACATGTAAAATACCCGGTGAACCGAGGCAAATCCACTGAGACCATGTCCCTTTTACTCCAGCCAGGGCAACCCGGTGCAACATAACACTACGTAGCAGAGCAATATGAACACTACTGTATCCACAGGTACAGCAAGGCAAATCCACTGTGGTCTGTGGACGGCTCTCAACGGCTCTAAACGAGGGCACTACAGAGATGCGGGGAGAATAGCCAGACTGATTAAAGCCAAAAGAGTAAATCAAGTCACTGGGTGCCTGAATGAAGGGATAAACCAGATAGCCCAGTAGTACAATAAAGATATGTGGACCAACCTATCTGTACATCTTGCTGGTGTAGTGTATTACGGTTACATTGTACGGGTACTGGAACCAAACCACTAATCTCCGAGGGTTGTAGTACAGCATAACTATGTTTTCGTACCAATATACAATACTATTTATAGCTATACTATATGTGTTTTCATTATTAGGGCTGGGAAAAAAACAGCAACCAGACCTCTATTTAGATTAGTCATCACTATTTTAGTCGGAAAATATTATCCTTAGATTTTGATAATAATTTTGATAGTAATTGCATGTTATTTGATATTTTGCTGTTCACATGGGCAATTCAACCTATTGTGGGACAGGCATAGCAACAGTTGTGATTTCAGCAGAAAATAAGCCCAGGGTTTGGGGGCTGGAGGGTGCCCAGGTGAAATAAATCGACCCCTGTACAAATAAATTAGCAGATTTCCGTAAGCAGATCCAAAGAAAATTGCTATGTCTATGTGGGAGTAATCATACAATATAGATAGCTATGACAGTTCACTGTGCCTATTAGATATTTGTGTCATGCCCCCCCAGGTAAGTAATTACATCCAAAGAGCCAGGTTTTGCTACAAATTTCTACCCCAATACCTACTGACCTTCATCAACAGGCCTAATGACCTCCACAGCTCTACCTACCACATTTAGTTTGCTCCACCTGTTGGAAATCCATTCCTAGAGGATGCTGGCCACATATACAATGTTCCGCTGTTCACAGAACATGCCATAGCTTGCCAGAACTTTGGGAGTATGTGATCATGTGTTCATGGGGCATTGGCAGTATGTGATCATGTGTTCACAGAGCTTTGGGAGTATGTGATCATGTGTGATCACGGGACATTCCGTTAATGATTTCAACACTTTACATAACATATAAAAAACATTGTCTTTTAAAAAATACATAGGAATCAGCAGGTATTGCAGGATTAAGTAAATATTTAATGTTTGCTCAATACATGTCCTAGAGGTATAAACCTCTTTTATGATCTAATCGATTGGAAGTACTGACGACGATATATTTCAAATGAAGGTAAATTACTTCAAGGCAGTACAAGTCCTCACAATTCAATGAACATCTTGAACCTGTCAAAGCGATTGCATATATAACTGTGAGCAGATAGATAATGAGCAGATGGTTTATACTCAAGCTGAATTCCACACCTTGTAGCATACAGTAATTACATCTTGAAAACCAGTTATGTAATGATTTTTTGCTTAAACTTCAAGGACGTAAACACACTGAAAATTGGCACTTCTAATGTAGTATAATCATATTTCATGGAATCATTGCAGACTTACTTTGCTGTGTAAGCTAATGGCCCCTTAGAGATCCACTTTACTAGCCCCTTGACTAGACACACTATTACTACAAACACTGCCCCCTACCTCTGTACTATTACAAAAAGTACTGAATACTGAATGGTGAAAAAGTATGAAGAAGGCTAGAATATGCTCAGTGTGCATAGACATTTTGTCAACTTTATTATATAGCAGTTGTAAACACACTTAATGAAATTGATTTCCACTTTTTTTTAAAAATATAACAATCCATCACATTTCTATAAGGTTTGCCCTAGTCTGGCAAATTAAGAGTCAAAATGACCCTCAAAATAAAATATCTCAAATTACACTCAATACTATTTGTCATGCATCATATTTGATCGAGAATACAATTCAATGATCATTATATTAAAACAAGGATGAAATATGTAGGTTTAGCATTTCACGGCGAATAGTGTTCCCACTACATGTACCTACCACAGTGACCTACAGTTAGTGAACCACAGTTAGTGAACTGCCAAGAGCAAATCTCTGATGTATGCCATCCACATTGACAATCCACACAATGAAATCTAAGTATTCCATCCATGAAGAACATGGTCAGAATTAAATTCTCACATTCAACAGTTGGAGCACAATTCACTCACATTCAACAGTTGGAATACAATTCACTGATGTAATACATTCAACAGTTAGATATACGTTTCTCACATTGTGTAACAGTTGGGACACAAAGAACACCAGGTAGACAGCATAAATTCAACACAATCCATAAGACAAACCAATCAATAATTAAATATTTCATTATTTCCTCTCGTTCAATGAATTAGTAATAGGAATAATGGTTTCAAGGTAATCCAATTCATGTTGTTACAGATCAATGGTGGGTTGATATGGTTGATAGACATACTGATCTGAAATACAGCTTTAAGTAGGTCAAGGTAGTCATGACGTATTTAAATATGTAAGTACATTTGTGTTGCATTGTAAATAGAGCTCTGAAAACAGAAATGTGGAGGAAACTGAAACTTCACATGGAGGAAACACTCACATCACATGGAGATGTTAATAATGATTCTAGTATAGGAATTGTAATAACATTATGTGTTTGCAGGGTACACATGTCATTAAATGTCTCATACTCAACCAATCACAATTTTGCCCTTCATCAAAGATGGAAGAGGAATCTTCATCAAAGATGGAAGCGAAATCTTCATCAAAGATGGAAGCACTATCTCCATCAAAGATAGACAGTATGTGGAATTCGTTCATTGAGGTGGGGCGATTATACAAAAATAACACAACAATATTTCTGACTACATACAGGACTATAGATTGGTCAGGTTGAGGTCAAGCTGTGGGATTATCAGATGCGTTCATTGAGGCGATTATATGAAAATAACACAACCATATTTCTGAGTACATACTACAGGACTATAGATTAGTCATGTTGAGGACAAGCTGTGGGATTATCAGATGACGATATATAACTAATCAAAAGGTTAGCTCACTGAGCATGAGCCATGATATACATTACAGACATATTTTCTTCAAACACAGATACCTAAATACTGCTGTAGGCAGCTAGAGAAACCTCCAAGAGAAGTGGTCATGCCTAATCCAGTAGGGAAAGGGTTAATTTTAAAGAGTATTCAATAACAAATTGTCATTAATCTTCGGAAGTTGACAAGAAACAATCAAAATGGTATATCCACCTGATCTTTTTGATATTGTAAATTGTCAAAACTGAAATGTGCATGTATCTATATTTGTAAATTATTTTTATTTGAATTGGGATTTAGAGTCGCTTTCAAGATTCTTTCACTAATATCACAACATCAGAAACCTGCAACATCCGTAGCGCTGAATTATTGCAGTAAACCTGTGAGCACCAGCTGGTACTGACAGACCAAGGTTGTTTTAATAATAAAGTTATGCATATCATGAATTTCATTAATCAGCCAACATATTGGCTATAAAATTTTAGTTTGAAAACAAATGAGTATATATCAAATTGAATCTGAAATGTTCATGCTAGTTTTATCAATAAATGTATATCATTAATTTAATACCAATATCTTGACTAAAGTCTATCAAATTGAATCTGAAATATAACACGCTCTGAATTTGTGCTGACAAACATAAAACTAGTTGACAGGAAAGAGTATAAGATTGATAATTGCATTTTCCTGAAGATGGCGTTAAACAAAGAAGGAAATTAATTGTGGTCTATCACTATTTAGCATTTACAGAAAAAAATAATAGTACATATATGGTGCATACAATATTTTGTTAATTTTCAGATATTGCTAGGGGAAACAAGGTCATGGTCAGTGTCCAATAATTTACACTCCAGATGTCTGAACTTAACACATCCGCAAACAGGGCCAGAGCAAGGTTTTATGAAAACCTTGGTCAAATGAAGCCTTCCTTCAGACAATATGAACTCTCATCTGCCATTCCAACTACAAAAATCTGCAAAAACTGTACTTGCAAGCAAGCCACAGCCCATCTAATAGAGGGCTATGTTTTCTGACGTCACTTCCACAAGTTGCTCAACCAGGAAACTTCCACAAGTTGCTCAACCAGGAAATGAATAATTGTAGTCTGAGGCCATATATTGGCAGTACTTACCTCCACTTTGTACCCTAGAGATATTGACAGTACTTACCTCCCCTTTGTACCATGCAAAAGGTCAGCTCTTGACTATGCTTATGTATTGTATCCTCCCAATTTCTTTGTCTACTTATGGGGAGGACTGAAGTTCCTGCAAGAGGAGACTTTTGGTTTTGGTTTGAAACGGAATTTAGCAGACTGTTGAAATCGCTGATGTCACGCAACACCTGTAGTGCGAAGTGCTATAGGGAACATGTGAGCACTGGCTGGATGACTACTTATGAACCAAAGATGATAGCTGCATTGCAACCAAACAGATAGAAGGAGCATAGCTGCTATTAGTCCACAAGGGCTGTGCCTTTAGTTTTTTACCTGAATTTTCTGGATTGCATCGGAAATGTAATATCCATAAACATAAGTGCTGTTGAAACTCAGGACATTTGCCTGCGAAGTCTGATGGTATATATCTGCACTATCACCTGCCCCACATATCCTGTGTTTTTTAGCATAGCAGCCTGGAACTACTAATCTGTTGCCAGTAGGTAAGACACTGGTCTCATGTGTGCTTGTGTGTGTTCCAGAGAGATCTCAGCTCTCGTTTTAACACAGGAAATGTGTTTCCAAATGCTATTTCAATCATATTAGCGCCAGATGAGACATTGCCCAATGTTGCGTGTTTGTCTTGTTTCAGACCGACGTCCCAGCTCGTGTTCCAGCGGCCGGTCGTCTGCGAGTCTGTCCCCGACCTCGACCCCCTCCACGCTCCCCAACTCCCCCGACGAGCCCGACCTCAGACTTCCCGACGTTCAGTTCGCGGACGATGGTGCGCACTGGTTCAGGTCCTCGGCCGTGGTGCTGCGGTTCCACAGGTAATGAGCCCTGATTATCACCACCAATTGGGTCCACAGTGCTTCATTCTCAAGGATGGATCTTATCGTCCTCACCACAAACCTGTGTTTGCAGAGTAATGTCCTGTTTCACGTGGCTCAGAACACTTATATCTATAAATGAGTGTACAGTAAGTCTATGGGGCGGGTGGTAGCGCAGTGGTAGAACAGTTGGACTTCGGTGCCAAGGTTCCAGGTTCAAAACATGCCCCGGGAGACCGGCATCAATGTTCGCAAAAGTTACCTTTCTGACGCGATATTGATAGGATGTGATGTCTTTAGAGTGGCAATGCAGTTATCATCCTTGGTTTTGTCAGTACCAGCCGGTGCTCGCAGGTTTACTGCAAC
>JAUTBT010021584.1:0-20876 GCA_032361225.1 Lepetodrilus schrolli
GCGATATCTACAGCATGACATCACAATGGTAGAACAATCAAATAAACAATCAAATAAACCAAGAATTGGGTCAAACGCAATTTGAAAGCGATATCTACTGCGAAAAGACAGTATTGGGTGATAAATTGAGGTTAACTAACAACATGCAAATCAAAATTAACCTATGACATGCACATGGAAACAGACTTACCTGTAAAATCAAACTTCCATGCAATGTGTGCACTGGACGAGCCTTCGCTCCTCGCCAAGTACACCATCTTCCAGTCTCTCTCCTCTTTCCTCACCATGGCGGACACTGAGTGTGCACACCGCCTCCACCCCACTGTCTCCTCGTCGCTAGATGACAAGCGGATGTATCTGTTTGTGGCACAGCAGTACTGGACGTGGCACAGCTCACGTTCCTTCTCCTCCTGAGTCAGCAGAAACACAAATGGACGAGTTTCAGCAGAAGCTTCCAAATCCCCCAGTTCCCCACGGGCCTGTCTCCATGCAACGGATCCAGTCGTGCGTCCTGACAGGTTCTGCTTATCCGCCGTTTTCGGGGTTAGAAATTCCACCAGTTCGACGATAAGTCTGTGTTGAAGTTCCTTCTTTCGCGACGGAGGTAATGCATCGACTTTCTGCTTCCACAGTCGGGCGAGGACGGTACAGAGCCAGTTCTCGCGACACTCCCTCCGGCCTGCCAGCAGCTCCTGGTGTTTGGCAGAGTATCTCCACGTGACGTCCAGAACCTCGTCCTTCGAGAACGCGATGACGTACGTCAGCTTCTTCCCCCAGCCGACCTCGTATACCAGCGGTTTGTCGCATACGTTCTCACAGGGGTCGCAGTGCAGCCACCGCCTCTGAGACGCAGAGTACACCTCGGTCCACACGTGATCCGTCCAGTCCAAGATGTACCGCGCCTCGAAACCAACCGCCCGACAACACAGGGTGAAGCAATTGGCCCATTCACCACAACGTCCGCTCCTGGTCTCCAGAAGCTTCTGAGGGTGATTGTATCTAGGAAAACGTGTGAACTCGCGACAGGAACTACACTGATAGTTTTCTATCCTCGATGCGCCCCAAATCTGCTCCTGAGGAAGAGGATCAACTCCACCGATGAGACGAGTCTCGGAGCCACATTTCTCGCATGGAGGCGCATCGACCCATTGAAAGAACGAGGTCTTGAACCACTTGAGTAACTCCAGCAATAGGAAGTCCCTCCTGTCCAGAGGTAGTTCACCAGGTCGTTGTGTACTGTGTTGGTTCACAGATATAAGGTTATTGTCTGCAGATGCCTGCAGCTGATCAACTGGAATTACCTCCCTTGCCTTAATTTGAAGGGTACGGTCTTCGTACATCATCACATGCGACATGGACCTTTGGACTTTGGCCATGAAGGTAGACTCCATTTGCTGTAATAAAAGTAATAACAACGTAAACTAGCCAATTGAATATATTTAACCACGTTAACTGTAGCCATTGAATCTTAACTCAACATAATATCAGAAAGATGTTGCTGTCAGTTCAATCTCGTGACCTTCCATCATAAATGGGACCATGTAGATGCGAGATAACCTGCAATTAATTTACCATCTTTCGACATAAACTAATCAAACATCTAAATGCATTGATGCACTCAATCCTGAAATTTGACGATATCCCATTGTGATATCAGATAAAAAAATAATAAAAAATGCAGATGTCATTCATATTAACCGTCACAAACGTACTTACCAACTGTGCCATAGTGTTCACGAAATATGGCCTACAGATATTTTCTTAGTTTATGTTCAAAGGAATATTTCTATTTTCATTAAACACAACATTGATTAAGTAATTATCTAATACACTATCTCTGATTAGGTGTCGCAGGAAGACTGTTACCGGAGACTAATAATCCCTATAGCTGAATAGTACACCAATCATATCAACGTGTATATAATTTAGCATATATAGAAGTGAAACAACTGGTCTACCAAGTCTATGCCTACATGCATATTCTGAAGCTCGGAAGTCTGCTGAGATGCTGTAGAAGCTGTAGGTGTAGCAGGAACACTGCCAGGAGTTCTAGGGGCTTGGATGGATACTGATGCTGTTGGATGAGCTGCCGTGGAGCTGTGAGTGGGAATGGAAGGAATCAGGACATTGTCAACAGGAGGGGCACCAAGTTTGCTCCGCTCGCTGTGAAGGTCTTCGTATATGTGACGCAGTGTGTTCAGCCCGGATCCTAGCGGCAAGGTCAGGATATCACCATCCTGAAACCAGGAAGCAAATATCAAGTTATTTTGAACCTAGGGTTTCACCATATACAGTCGACCCCTATATAATTTTGAGATTTGGTGTATTGTTGTCTGCCGCCAGATTTGGAGGCACAGTTTGCTCCCATAGTCTTCATATGATTATTGCCGGTGAAGTGAGCATAGCGAAGCATTATCACTACACGGCCATAAACCAGGCATAAACCAGGCCAAGTTTTGCATATGAATGTTCAATGAAGAATATAAAGTTTTGTTAATTGTGTCATTATGTATTATGTTAACCATGTTAATAATAAATGTGTGCGCTGGTTACCAAGAGTACCTCCAAAAATCCCATTTCAAACAAAACTTCCATTGCCCCGCTGACTGGAAGCAACTTGTTCCGAACGACGGGATTTTCCAGACGAATTTTTCTATATTTTGGTTCATTTGGTTTCTTCAATATGTTGCTGGCAAATTTCAGCAGCAATTCAGAAACTTCAACGAATATTTCCCGCGTATTCTCAGAAAGAAGTTGAGAAACTGAATCCCATTTGGGAGCCATGACAGAGGTTAAAATATCATGTGACATGCCTACTTCCGGGTCCATGTCGGTCAATCTTCCTCACTGCGCTAGAGACAGTGTTTTATAGATCATTTAGGATTCGGAAAATAGTGTGTGGTACAGTAGTCACATTCGTAAGAGTTTCCTCCCTTTGCACATTGTCTGCGTACGTGACTTTTCGCGAAATGCATTAACCCGCTCCCTGCTGGATTAGGCAGTTGCTGCTCTTTAGGGCATCTCCGGTTGCCTTCCGCATGGATAGGGTTAAATAACCAATACCCACGGGTACTAGTATATAAACGTTCTAGATAGTGTGCTTTGGTGTGTTTGTGTGTATCCTGTTATATGTTGTAAACAGGACTGACAAATAAATATATATTATATAATCACTAAGAACTATCCTTTAAAATTATCAGATTAGTTTAACCCTCTCCCTGCTGGATTAGGCACAGGTACAGCCCTTTAGGCATCTCCGGTTGCCTTCAGCATGGAGAGGGTTAAACATACTACTACTAATAATAATAATTACAATATAGATCACATAAATGCTATTATCATTATTCAGAGTCCTGTTTTATTTAATGTTAAGATTTTATATGTAGGGAGCCAGAGAGAACTTTGGACTCTGGGCGCTGCCCCATGTCTGTAAGCTGGGGACCGTAGACAGAAAATAAAGTCTGGTGTGAATCTGCCAAGCGAGTGAGCACAACCAGTGCAGCACCAAAACCTGTTTGGGATACTATTTTGAACTCACAATTCTTCTTGAGAATATATTTCCTTCTCTCGAAATACACCCCAATTTCTCAAGGAAATCTAATATTACAGCTATAGCTGTTACAGGCGAGATTGGTATAAACGGTCATGCTTGAATAAATATGTTGTCCCGTATACAATTCTTGCATGTTGCTTCAGCTGTTCAGTAAAACTCTAATCCATGGACAAATTTATAAAACTAAGTCCGATTATAATGATAGTATGGTATACAACAAAGCATTTTGAAATTTGGAAACTCAAAAACACATTTTACAAATAAAAGACCAGGCCGAAAGATTCCTAAACATTTTGAGTACGATTTCATGCTCAAGCTCAAATGTAATGAGGATTTTTGAGAAAACAAATTTGAATTGAGCATGAAATTGTACTAAAAAAAGTTTCATAATCTTGGGGCCAGAACTCAAAACAGAATTTTCATTTGTAGAAATCATGTTGTTATCTAAAATGATGGTTTTATTAATAAATCAGCACTTTCCTGTTAAAGAAAATTCTATGGTCATTTTGGGGGGCTTTAAAAATCAACAAACACAAGTATTGGATGTGGGTATATGTATTTTATTCCACTTGGAACAGACATGTATTTTTTATATTTCTTTTTCTTCCATCACTGACATACAAGCCTGCCATCAACGCACACACATTGCACCATGAAACCACACCCACACAACATCTTCCACACCAACACGCAGCCTTCACATCTGTAGTGCAATACCTGTGCGTAGCTAAGCTATTCACAACTGCTCGATTATTTCCAACATAGGAAATCAAACGTTTCCAGCAATTTGTAACACTAGGAATGTAGATTTCAAGATCCCAATCGTGGACAAGTTAGCAATATGCAGAATAATGTCATGACGCAATTGCTTGAATCAATTACAAATTTCATTTGTGTGACCTTTCTAAAAAATAAAATAAAAGTAATAATAAATATTTCAAGAACTACGGAAATAATCATGAGTATCAATCCTTGGTGGTTGAAATATAATAATCAACCAATAATTAAGGTCTGTAACTCATTGTAAAATGCGATTCTTATTAAATGTAGAAGTCTATCAGTTTCTGATACTAACCAGCAATAATAAAATGTTTTAATCTTATTCTGTTTTCAAATTTAAGAAAGAATATTATCATGACATTTACAAGAATTGTACATATTTATTAAAATATGCTTGAATCATGCTGTTCACGTACAATGAATGACACCAGACAAACAGGCCATATTAGCTACAAACTGCTCATTGGTCATTTAACCCTCTCCATGTTGGATTAAACACAGGCACTGCTCTTTAGGGCACCTCTGGTTGCCTCCAGCAGAGACAGGGTTAACCAAGTGAGCTACAACTTCAGTCATCTTCATGAGTACAACATCCTTCTTTGGCAAATTGTGATAGATAATAAATTACGTCTAAAAAGGCAGTGACCAGTTAGATGCTGAATCGAATGAAATACAAGCAGTACAACAGCTTCCTACATGCATCCTAGTTATCAGGCCCAGATTACTCGAAACAAACTTGAGTTTCAGATTTAGCTCAGCTGAGATTTCTCCCATTGACTCGGTGCTGTAACTTGAGTAAAATCTCAGCTGGGTTTGAGTTTTTACTCAAGTTACAGCACTGAGTCAATGGGAGAAATCTCAGCTGAGAAAAATCTAAAACTCAAGTTTGTTTCGAGAAATTGATTAGTGCATTGGACAGATTTAATTTTACTTATTTATTTATTTTAAAATCAGGGTTTAGAGCTGCTTTCAAGATTCTTTCACTTATATCACGGCTTGTCAGTTTAGGGCAGGAGGAAACAAACAACATCTGTAGTGCCAAATGTTGCATTAAACCTCCGAATACCAGCAGGTACTGACAAACCAAGGATGATAACTGTACTGCCTTGGCACAGACAGCGTATTCTATCAATATTGCATCAGAAAGGTAACTTTCGCGAACATTGATGAACCAATATGCTACCATTGTGCTACTACCTGCCTCCAGACAATGATTAGGAACAGTTCAATGTAGATTGAACAAAGAGCACATTGTGTGTATACGGATGTGCTTTATCTGTATGCATTCAGTTTGTTCAGATTTTTTGTGTATTAACTGTTCTTGCAATGGTAAAACAAAATATATTGAAAACTCGTTTTTGGTACAAGGGCATAAGTGAGTAATTGTTTTACATTGCAGCAGGAATATTTCACCCATATGCGACGATTACAATGAAATTACCTCGTTGATTAAAAGAGATGAAGTGTTTACTCACGTGTTCTTTGGCCAGCTGCTGTCGGTGCATTATGATGTCATTCTCGTTGGATCGCTTCTGTCCTTCGAACTCTTTCCTCTCAATGTTCATGGTCTCAAACAGCAGGCGGTTGATGATGGCCTCATCGCTGACCGCCATGTTGATGCAGCACAGTCGGTGTATGGGGAAACTGTGCAGGCCGTCTCCTGAACACACACAGAAGTGACATTTAGAACAGAGTCCAGGCGCCTGTTCCAGAGAACAATCGTAGCGCTACGAGAGTCTGTGGAACAGGAGTTCTGTGGAACGGGTCCCAGGTTAAGAAATGAAGAAAGCAGTTACTTACCCTTTCAACAGGACAGATGGAAGAACAATAATAAATGAATGAATTAATTAGTGCAGACATCTTTCACCTATACATGACGAAGAAGAAGAATCTTTATTTTATGTCGGATATGTGGATAACAAAAACACATTAGCTCTGTTGAGCTTTTATTCTGAAAAAATATTGTTCTAAGATACATTAATTACCCAAGGATATTTTCTAAAACACAGCAATTAGTCCATATTTTCCTACAATATCTCAATTAACCAGCATATATGTGACATTATTTTCAATAAAGAGGAGCAAGTGAATTCATCTCGGAGGTCGAACAGAAAGGGGGAGAAATTGCAAAGAAAAGAGTAATGTATTTTTTAATTAATTTGTTTTTGTATTGGGGTTAAAACTGCTTTCCAGATTCTTTCACTTCTATCACGGCCTGTCAGTTTAGGGCAGAAGGAAACCCTCAACATCCGTAGTGCTGAATGTTGCAGTAAACCTGCCAGCACAAGCTGGTACTGACAGAGCAAGGATGATAACTGCATTGTCACGATACATACAGCGCATCCTATCAATATCACGTCAGAAAGATTGCTGTAACTTAAACACTTGCCTTTGAGGAAGAGTGGGACAGTGGTGCTGAGATACAGACAGAAGTCTGGGTGGTAGTTGAAGATCATGTCGCCGACTCTCACCACCTTATTGCCGTCCTTGTCCACGTACAAGTGCTTCAACAGCAGACCCCGGAACAGAGGGTCCAGAGGCTTCCGTTCCAGGTGAGTGACCAGCACTGTCACGCCTGAATACAACGTAATACAATACAATACAATAGAGAATACTAAACTCACTTCTGTGTAATACCAGTTTTATGACATGAGTGAATGGTATCTGATGCGCGAAATACAACAAACATGTAAGAAAATGATATATTGACGACATGCGATCTTGGAGATACAGTCGACGTCATTTGTTTACATGACACACCAGCTAAAAATAGTTAAAGTAGTACCACCATATATATATATAGTGATAGAACAGTTAGTTATAACACATGTGATAACTCACGCTGTAGTGTAATAAAATGCAATACAATACAATACATAGCAATAATAAATTATATTTTTGGAATTGGGGATTTAGGGCAGCTTTCAAGATTCTTTTACTTATATCACAGCTTGTCAGTTTAGGGTAGGAGGAAACCTGCAACATCCATAATGCTGAATGTTGCAGTAAAACTGTGAGCATCGGCTGGTACTGACAGTAATAATAATAATAATAATAAGTTACATAAATAAATAAATAATAACAACAATAAATAATAATAATAATAATAATAAATATACATAAATAAATACATACATGGAATACCAACAATAAATAATAATAGCGCTACAATAGATGTAAGTCCAATTGTAGAGTCTTCTACAATTGGAATTGGGGTGCACGAAGCTCTTGTAGGCTATATGAATAAGACAGCGCTTCAACTGTCGTGCAACTGGACCCAGGACTCTCGATGGACAACACTGACCATGCACGATGGCGTTGATGAGTCTGCTGTTGAGGTGAGGGTCGTCAGCCTCTATGATCCACAGATTGTGCTCTGGATGCTCGATGGAGTTGTCTGCCTGCAGGCTGATGGTCTCCCAGCTGTTGGTGATGGATGTCACGGGCCTCAGCTCATCACTACTGCCGGTTCCTCGAGACTGCCACTCGGCACTGGAAAAGTGGAAAGAAACTTTTCTTTTCTTTTTTTTAAATTGAGGTTTAAAGCCATTTTCATGATTCTTTCACTTGGTTTTGATTTTAGGATTTCTCAGCCAATTCACAGAGCACAATGCTAAGATTAAAGATGATAAGAGACTAAAATATTATTGCTTGTATGGTCTATTTCATTGTTCTGTCGACCAAAATTTTTATCTTTCTGGGTCACGAAGTTCAACTCGTGCAACAGTTCACAAAGAGCAAAAATAATGAAGAAAACGTAACTTTTTATTACATTGATCGTATCTCACTTATACTTGCATTAAAAATTACATTATTACGCACATTTATACCTGGACAGGTGATATTTACAATGGAAACAATGTTTGCTTCATATGAGCTATATTCGCAGAGCATAGCTGTCTTGAACATTACCGCCCAGTGATGACGTAATTCCAGCTGATTTTATTCAGCAGGCAACATAACGTCACACTAATTTAATCCAGCAGGGACAAAGTTAACTATTTAATAATTAACTACAGGGACAAATATAGAGATAAAATAATAATAATGATGTGAATGTATATAGCATTAGACTCACAAGGTGCGTGCTCAAAATGTTAAATTATTATTACCCAAGACAATGGATCACTGTCTTCTGACTTTCTTTCTCAACTCCATAGGGAGTATACAAATACTTATCTAACCATCAAATTTATATATATAGTTCACCTCATGCTCGACCTGTACAAAGGCAAGTAAAACTAGTTGGACAATTAGTAGTATCCTGGATTCTTATGCTATTCACCCATTATTATTTTTTTCTTCAAATGTCAATGTCTTTCATATATCCGTGTCGGATATGACAATCACAACCTTCTCAACACAGGTATACTGCTATTAGAATAGAACCCACCTGTTCAGTGTTCTAGATGTGTAGCCAGTGGACGTGTCGGCCATTGTGAACTCTGTGACATCAGAGAAGGTCAAGGCCGTTCCTCTGCTGGGGGGCGGCTCCATCTGGCCACTGGAGTCGGCAGAGTTCTCGGCAGACTCAAACACAGCTTCTATCGGCATGTCTGCAAAAAGAACAATATCAGGAAATTAAGACATCCTCATACACATAAATGTATACTTTTGGAGAACATTGTTATGGCAGAATTTCTTTTTTTTTTATTGGCAAGATCTTCAGGCCCCGATTTCTCAAAACAAACTTGAGTTTGAGATTTCTCCCATTGACTTAGTGCTGTAACGAGTAAAATCTCAGCTGGGTTTGAGTTTTTACAGCATTGAGTCAATGGGAGAAATCTCAGTTGAGAAAATCTCAAACTCAAGTTTGTTTTGAGAAATCTGGGACAAATGTCTTTTAGTTTTAGTTTTCTAAATTTCTTCACATATAGGCAATACATGTAGTCATAAATATCCAAATGGTGAGAATTTTTGGGAAACGAAAATTGAGCTGACCGTCCATGAAGTCGTCTCCCTCCAGAGCCTGAACCTCCCCGAACAACGACCTGGTCCTCTGCAAGGCCTTGACCCACATCTCGGCCTGGTTGTCGGGGTCCACCAGCAGTGGCCAGCAGTGCTTGCGCTTGTGGCAGCTCACCCGCATCAGCAGCGCATTCTGGATGCTGTGCAAGTCTGTGGGCAGGTTGGCCATCCTCCAGCCGCTGAGCTCATCGAAGTCACTGAGAATGTCCTGGAGCGTGTACGTGGACCTGGTGAGCACAGGACTCTGGTCCTCCTCATCATCGGACTCATCGAACTCTATGTTGGGCACGACCGACTCCATGGTGTCCTGCTTCTTCAGCTCGGACTTGTAGTACTTGCTGCTGTCGTAAACGGCCGGCATGTACTTGAAGGTGCGGACCTGCGGTGCCGCGGTGAAGGAGTTGGGGACGTCGCTGCCGACGCTCTCCGTGTCAGAGAGGTCACCAAGGCTGCTGACGTGGCGCAGGTTCTGCCGGGTCTGCAGGAGGAACTCGATGTGCGCGGTCACAGAGTACGGGTCGCGGTCGTGGAAGGACGTGGCGTCAAAGGCTCCCTGGCGGCACCGACTCAGCCAGTCGTCCATCAGCTCTGCACGGTACTTGTCATCCAGAGGGCCGTGGTAGCAGACACATGCCGCCGTGATCAGGGCATCGCCGGGCGCGTACCTTACGTGTCGCTTGGCCTTCTTCAACTCGGACCTCCACAGGAAGTGCTGCATGGACATGTTCTCCATCAAGTTGCTGGCTCGCTGGATCTTCTTCTCTATCCCCTGAGGAATAAACGCGAGAGTTATAGAGCGAACTGCGAGTAAGCATGTCTCCATTCAAGAACTACTCAGATAATTTACCGACAGATTTCCCATGAAAAAAAGACACACTAATTATGGTCATCTTCTATTAATATTTTCCCAGGTGGAGAAAATTACTGCCAAAACATACATCTGTACATAACAAGTTATAAATAAAAAAAAATCATTTAATAATTAATAATTTCCATTCTATGTTGAAACGGGTTTCCTCCTGCCCTAAACTGACAATCCGTGATATGTGAAAGAATCTTGAAAGCGGCTCTAAACCCCAATTCAAAACAAAATGAAAATTCTATGTTGAAAGGACACAATTCCTAACCATGATGTGTTTTTCGATGGTCTTGGCTTTCTTCAGAGCAGCTGCATGTAGAACTATCTTCTTCTCCAGACCAGACTTGATCCTGTTGGCTTCAACTCTAAGGTTGCCGAGACTAGCTTGAGCCTGAAACACACACAAAATATAAATATTCATCTCGCTCTCGTGCCATAGTATAGTGTAAACACATATTTGTCACATCATCCTAGCAGAATTTCAATTGTTAGTGCTATACCGTAATTACCCTAACAATTCGAACAGGAGAAAACAATTAAATTTGTAGCTGTTCGAATTATTAGAAAAATACGAAAATTGAAATGATCTGTGTTCAAATAATTAGGAACAACCAAATTAAAGTATAAAATATGGTTGTAAATGGAATGGTAAATAAATGAAGGATTTTATAACATAAAGAAATCATTTTTTGAATTGTTTTGAATTTTTATAGTCAGAAACTTGTTATGTTCGGCGATTAATGTAGGTGTACTCACTATTAGAGGGTTCAAATTATTAGGGTAATTACGATATCATTCATAAAATTTCTAATTGAACCTTTGTGAACTTCTCTTCGGCCATGATGAGGTTGTGGAGGTGAGGTTGCATGCTGCGGTGGATGGCGGAGTATTTATAGACGGCGTGGATCCATGCGCAGATGGACGAGGCGGCCAGGCTTGCCTGCATCACGTTCTCCGGCTGGAACTGAGGATCTCTGACGAAGAAGTACAGACCCTGGAAGATCTCGATTGGGATCTCGTCCTTGTTGTAGAAGATGAGCTCCTGAAGAAAGTTGTCTCGTATCAGCAGCAGCTTGCCTTCTTCCCAGCTGCAGACAAACAGATACATGATTAACCCTCTACCTGCTGAATGAGTTTGATCAAGCCTTGAGATTACATAAACCTTTTGAGTCCAAGATCAAATTAATATGGGGATTTGTGATCGAAACCTTGAGGTGAGCATGTTCCATGTTTTGAAGGTTTATGAAGTAACCAGGATTGGGATGTAGGTATTACAAGACATGTGCTACATAGACAGTGATGGACAACACTCACTTCTGTGGTTTGCTAAACAGAAGACAGAGAGCGTTGATGACAAACTCAATGATGATTGGAGGTGCTCTGTAGCTCTTCAGTTCATCAATGTCCTTCCTGTCCAGGGCCCTCAGTGCTTGCTGGGCAGCCTGGTAACTTGGGTTCACCTAGCATCAGTCATAGAATGAAAGAATGAATATACAAATGTTCTCTCAAATAAAGGCATGGCAGTAGACAAATTTGACCAGCAGAAAACAAGCCCAGGGGCTGGGGCTGGAGGCCGTCCAGGGCAAATAAATTGACCCCTGGATAAATAAATCAGCAGATTTCTGTGGAAAAAATTGCCATGACTACAAATATGTTATTATTTAGTAATAGTCCGACTGACATTTTCCTTTTTTAAAAACTTTTGGATTATCATAGAATAAGATGTTCTTGTGAAGCTGGGTTCACATATTCTATTAAAATAGTTTTTACCTAATAAATGTGGATAATCAAGATGTTATTCAGTGCATAGTCAATATAAACAGAAAACCAGTTGATCCAAAATGGCGGCTCCAATGTCAGGCTACTGACAAAGTTAGGGATTTTTCAGCATTGCTGATGCGCCCGACACATTAATTGTATGTACATAGGTTGGAAGTACTTTAGCTTTCCAAGGTATTAAGACAATACAAATGAGAAGTGCAGTTACTAACGTGAGTGAAAATTCTTTGCCAATATTGTTCAGTTTTTGATCATAGCACACTTCATCATTTGATTACGTATTGTGGGTTATTAATCATGTTAGATAGTCAGTTTTAAGAATGGATGACATTCATTCTTTCAATTAATAGCTAATATATCGATTGTTTGGAAAAATGAGGCAAGATAGATCTATGTAGTGGTTATTGGCCAAAGAGTTTAGGCTAATTTTATTCCAGGAAATGACAGTCTTGTGCTTTCAAAGAAATACACAGTTTTCATGCTTTTGGGGAAACTCTTAGTATATTATACATTTGTGGAGAAATAAGAAGGGAATAACGATACAACTGGGATTCAAATAATGCACCAGGACACGCAAAACATGCTTCAAAAACTTTAAGTATTTATTATTTTAATTATGCTAGACCTAACAGATTATGCAACCGATTATTGAAAGGTTGGGCCCATTACGAATTACGAATTCCCAACCGATTCCCAAAACTACTATAGAGTAATATGTAATTTATACATGTAAATCATTGACGTATGAAACATTAAACATCCGCCACCCAATGTACCCTACATCCTCCCTACAACTTGTAATTCAGTACTCCAAATGTTCGCTAATTAGAAAGACGGTATATTTTACCTTATCAAACTCTGTCTGGGCAGATTTCCTCATTGTCTCCAGGGGTTCTTGTAGTTCCAGGATCTCATCCTCCTGAATCTTACACTTGTCCAGGGCCTGTTAACACAGAGTAGTACCCTGAACATGCATCATAATATGACAAGCTGGTACAGTTTCTGGACATGAATCATTTATTAGCATAATATAGGTACGCAAGCTGGAGGTCATGTTATTAATAACAAAGACAATGACTGAGGTAAATTCTAATGTTACCAAGAAAGTTACCAAGGAACTACCAGCAGGGTTCTAGGAAATTACCAGGAAGCTATCAGTCACTGGGAATTTACCAGGCCCGGATTTCATAACAAAATCTCAGAACTCAGTTTTCTTTCCTGAGTAGCAATTTTTAGCAATTGGAACTGACTTTTTCTTGAGGAATGCAAATTGCTGATACTCCGACTTTTAGTGACTTAAATTTCTTTCAAGAAATCGGGCACGGGAGATTACCAAGAATTTACCAGAAAATTGCCATAGTTACCAGCAAATTTTTGGGAAGTTACCATAAAGTTGCCAGGACTTTACCAAAACGATACCAGGTGGTTACCAGGAAGTTACCAGGAGTTACCAGGAGGTTACCAGGAGGCTACCAGCACTGACCTGGATGTAGTTGGCTCTGTGAGACTCCACTTGCTCCACCAGATCGTGGATGGTGTCCAGAGATAGCCGGTGCCGTGGGGTCAGCTCGGACACCTCATGGCGGTACTCCGCGATACTGCCGAATGCCTCGTTAATTTTACCCAGGGCGCGTTCGTACTTTATGATATGCACCTGGAAGATGGAGGAGATGGATGAGAATTTCCTCAAGATTGTTATAGAATAGTTAGAGTTATTTATAGAAATTATGGATTTTATTCATCAAATTGCTCTCAGGCGAGAGAATAAGGCACAGTGATGACTGACTAAGATTACGAAAAGAAAAGATGTTTTCATTACTCACCCTCTCTCTCATCACGATGTATGCAGCGATAACCTTGAAGAGGTGGACAAACTCCATGAAGGTCAGTGGCGTGTAGAAACGGAGCGGCGCCCTCTGGTGACAGAAGAGGCGCTCCACAGCCAGCTTGGCCGACAGATGGATGTATGCCATGGCATTGCTGACCATGTCTATCTGCTCCAGCCGGCGGTCTGGACTCCACGGAATTACCACCTGGAAACAGAGCATGGAACTCTGTGAGTATACCACTAACAGAACCAGTAGAAATATGAATATATCAAGACTAATGAAACCAAATCATGGACCTCAAAGAACAGAACAAATAGAAATATGAATGAATATATCATAAGGATTTTTAAGACTATGGATGCTATTTGACATTCAGAAATGAATTTTGGTAAATCTGAACATAAAATGTTTTATGACATGGAGCAAGTAGAATAATTCACCAACCTAGCCATCAGCATTTGGCAATAAATACGATTTGAAACAATTAGTAAGTTCACATTTTTGCTAAAAGTAATTATATAGTTTTTGAAAGAATTAGTAAATTTTATTTTGCCAAAAGCTTATCTAGTGTTTTTGAAATAATGAAATGATATTTTGCTACCAAAAATGCATCCGGTGTCTTTGAAAGAATTAGTAAACTTCATTTTAGCAAAATAAACTGTGTACTCGTAAAAGTTTCGTAATCTCGGGGCCTGAGCCTACCTTGGACTTCTCGTCCTCCAGCCAGGCTCTGGCCACGGTGGTGAAGGATTTATAGGACCAGGGCAGGTACACGTCAATGGACATGCAGTGCTTCAGCAGGCCGGGGTGGCGGCTCACCTTCTCGTTCAGAGAGTGGAAGTCCGTGGAGAAACTGTTTCCTGGAACACATGAAGAGAGATAGAGAGATCCAATGGCACAGTAATATTGGCCTGGAGTGTGGGCCAGAAGAAAGGTTGTCAACATTAGACCAGAGACTTCCAAGGCAACAGTTGGCTGGGTGTTTGTAACAGTTTGCTGTTTGTAACAGTTGGCTAGGTGTTTGTAACAGTTTGCTGGGTGTCAGTAACAGTTTGCTGTTTGTAACAGTTGGCTAGGTGTTTGTAACAGTTGGCTGGGTGTCTGTAACAGTTTGCTGTTTGTAACAGTTGGCTAGGTGTTTGTAACAGTTGGCTGGGTGTCTGTAACAGTTTGATGTTTGTAACAGTTGGCTAGGTGTTTGTAACAGTTGGCTGGGTGTCTGTAACAGTATGCTGTTTGTAACAGTTGGCTGGGAGTTATTAACAGTTGGCTGGGTGTTTGTAACAGTTTGCTGTTTGTAACAGTTTGCTGGGTGTTTGTAACAGTTTGCTGGGTGTCTGTAACAGTTGGCTGGGTGTTTGTAATAGTTGGCTGAGTGTCTCTAACAGTTGGCTGGGCGTTTGTAATAGTTTGTTGTTTGTAACAGTTTGCTGGGTGTCTGAGGCAGCATTGTCAAAGACCCTTACATTACACAGAGAGAAATTTAAGCAGTCATGCTTTAAAAACAAATGTTGGCTTGTATGTTTGTCATGCAATGGTTACCTTTATAGTTGAGGCAGACAATGATGTGCAGGTTCTGTTTGATGCGCTTGATGTATCGCTCGAAGGCCTGCTCTATCTTGTCCACTCTCTTGGTTTGCACACCGCCAGGCATCATCTGGCTGACGATCTTCTGAACCTCGTCGTCCGAGTACAAGCCGGGAGACGTACCTGGGACACGGTCAGACTCTCGGTCACAATATGCATACCTTTATATGTTACCATTGTTGGACATGTCTTTATTTATTTCTCCACCCCATCAATGTCTCAGTTACTAAAAGTAACAACACTACCATTTCCTAATGGGATACAATCACGGTTTGTTGACACATAATTTTACCTGAAAGTATGTACATTTGATTTATCTTCACAAGTATATTGGGCAATAAGCTACATTTTCTGTATGTCCAACTGGTTTTCAATATCTTCATATTTTATGTATTTTTGGTCTCGCAACAATAAATACAAACATTTTCATTGAGTTACTAAATTAAAATTAAACAAGGCAAATTTAGGTGTTTCCCCTTTACACCGAGTTATACCACTACCATGTACAAATATCTGTGATTGTATGCCTTTAAAGCCAAAATGTATGAATTTCTTCCACTGGTATGAATGGTGTGTGTGTGGAGGTCAGGACGTACCTTCGGCCATGAGGGAGCTGATGTCTTGGAGGCACTCCGACCCGAGGTCCTCGTGGACCAGCAGCACCGTGGGTTTCCCCACCACTCCTGCGTGCTGACACGACCGCTTGATGTGCTCGTGGACGATCGCCAGGTTGTGGCTCTTGTCTGTCTGTGGCTTCGGCTCGAACACCTGGCAACAACAGAACACAACTTTATATACAACTACCAACAAACCATCACATTCAGTTGGCTTTGTGTCATTTTACTTTATATTAATATTTGGAATTGGGGTTTGAAGATTCTTTTACTTATATCATGGCTTGTCAGTTTAGGGCAGGAAGAAACCTGCAACATCCATAGCACTGGTTTAGAGCCACTCTAAAGATTCTTTCACTTATATCATAGCTTGTCAGTTTTCGGGCAGGAAGAAACCTGCAACATCCATAGCACTGAATGTTGCAGTAAACCTGCGAGCACTGGCTGGTACTGACTGACCAAGGATGATAACTGCATTGCCACAGTTGTGTTTGTCTAATCTCAAAGGAAATGTTTAGCTGGATCGCACAGGTGAGTGAGAACCCTTTACACAAGCTTGAGATGGTGTTTTCCAATGGGTTGAAGATATGTCTGAGCTGCCAGCCAGTACATTACCTTGCAGTGAGCGATGTACGCTGCCAGCCTGGCTAGAGTGGCTCTCCCTGTACAGTAGCTCATCCCCAGCAGTAAGGCATGACCTGATGGGTGGGCCTGCAACACCAACACATCATTATTATACAAACCTAAATATAACAGACCAGGCCCTGAGATTATGAAACTTTTTGAGTATGATTTCATGCTCAAGCTAAAATTTAATATGAGGATTTGTGGACAAACCTTTCTGTTGAGTACTCAAAAATGTTTCACAATATCGAGGTCAGTTCAGCATTGGTTATTTATCAGAGTTATCTCCTCTTGTCACAACAGGTGGACAGCAAAATTTACTTCTCCAAAAAAATTGGCTTGGTTATTATTAACATAACTTATCCATTATCCACTAATTATTTCTTTACATGAGAAAAAATCTACACTAAATTTAAACAAATTAATGTTTCTGGTTGACTACATTTACTGCCACACAGGAAGGTTACTCCTCTGGATTTCATTTTATAAACAGTATTCATTTGTAAAGTCTTCCAGGATTCATAAACAGCCAATTTAATGCAGGCAAGGCAAAAGACAATTGTGAATTCAGTGGAAAACAATCCCAGGGTCTGAGGGCTGCAGGCAATCCAGGGCAAAGAAATCGACCCCATGACAAATAAATCAGTGGATTTCCGTGGATCCGCAGAAAATTGTCATGCCTGTTAATGGCTATCTGAACACTCCTCTGGATGTGTTGCTGTACGTACCATCACACGACTCAGTCTGGCTGCGTGGTGTATGGCCTCTGCGAAGAACACGATCTCTAGCCTCTGCCAGGTACCTGAGTTGTACACTCCCAGACATGTGGCCAGGGCCTCTCGGAGGCCATCCTCGGTGGTCTCCGTGTACCCTGGGAACCAGAGCATTGGACAGCTTAAAGCATCATCGTAACATTTGGCAGTGTTTTTAGTTTAGGTAGAATAATGAAATATGCCTGGTAAGTTTTAATTAATTAGGTAAATAGCAGGCATTGTCATTTGGCAGTGTTTTTAGGAATAATAATTAAATATGCTTAGCATGTCTTTAATTATGTAACTAGCAGGCTTTACAATTTGAAGGTTTCCTTTCAAACAATGACATAGAATGGTGTGAAATTGGAGTTTTTACTGTTGTCGACAAAATAGAATTAGCAATATCACAGCCATCCGAGAACTAACAACAATTATTCAGTTACTACTTGTAAGACCTGAGAGTAACATGGTACAGACATGCAAAAATAACAAGCTTGAGTCATCAAAGGTGTGAGACTGTCAGACTGCATACCTTTCTCTCCAGGCTGTCCCTGAGCCTCTCCGTGACACGACATGAAGTACTTGCTGAACAGAAACTCTGTCAGGTTTAGAGATGTGCCCTTGATCTGTGGAACAGATAGCAATATAGTTAACATCATTATACAGCAGCACATTGTAGGCACTGGACTCGAATTTTATATGGGGATTTGTGAACAAAACTTTAAGTTGAGCATGAAATCGTACTCAAATAGGTATCGTAATCTCGGGGTCAGATGGATATTAAAAGTGTGAAGAGGTTAGAAATGGACTGTCCAGCAAGTAACGTTACAATTCAGTGGGCAATGACAAAGCCAGCCATATAAATTGACAATATCGTCATTGCACATTCATTTTTGTAAATATCATCATGGCTTTTTTTAGTAGCTTAGCGATTCAATGGTGGTCTATTTATGCTGGGAGGAGAACCTATGACTACACTATCTTACAGTAACATCTACAAGCCAGGGCTGGTATTGATGGACACACAAAACCAACTTCACATTGTGAATGTATACATTGTGTACCTCATATCATCCCTTAGATAAAACCCCAACATCATCAACCTGTCTACTTTGGGCATTACTGTTGAAAGCCCCACGTAGTATGGACTCACTTCGTCGACAGATATCAGCGCTCCATAGTATGCCTCATAGTCTTTGTCCGCGATGAGGCCAGCCTTGAATGTGACGCCCCGCTTGACCGGACCATTCCGTGACCCCAGGCGCTTGAGACTCGGGGTGCGATTTGATTGGACACCTCCGATGCTAACTGAAAACCATGGCAACCATTCATAAATAGTCTGGAAATGCAAAAATTCTACAATTCATATATTCTAGTTTTTCATTATAAAAAGTGGTGATCATATACATGCAATAGATGTGAACTGAACAGAAGAAATGCAATCATAAATCAAATAAAACAATCCAATGCAAACTGAAGTTACAAACTGGAAGCATGATAGCAGAGAATAATGCAGATTTAATATATTCAATAGTTATGATAATGATGGATACTAATGGATGAAGCAAAACTATGAGCTGAAGCAATCATGACATATATCTACAATGATGTTCAATATTTAGATTATGATACTAATGGATGAAGCAGAACTATGAGATGAAGCAATCATGGCATATATCTACAATGATGTTCAATATTTAGATTATGATTCTAATGGATGAAGCAGAACTATGAGCTGAAGCATTCATGACATATATCTACAATGATGTTCAATATTTAGATTATGATTCTAATGGATGAAGCAGAACTATGAGCTGAAGCAATCATGGCATATATCTACAATGATGTTCAATTTTTAGATTATGATACTAATGGATGAAGCAGAACTATGAGCTGAAGCAATGATGACATATATCTACAATGATGTTCAATAATTAGATTATGATACTAATGGATGAAGCAGAACTAAGAGCTGAAGCAATCATGACCGAGATGTCAACACTGACCAAAGCCAGACATACCAATGCTTGACCGACCCGATGATGTCATGTGATCCTTGTTGTCAGGAGTGATCTCCTGACGGCTTTGTCCAAGGTCGCGATGCTTTTTACGCAATTCTGTGAGCAAAACGTGAAGTGCATGACAAAAAAGTGTGTAACAAAAATGGCAGGAACATTGAACAGTGTGGTAGGTGATCAAGTGGTGGGTGATCAAGTGGTGGGTGATACAACAACAACAATAAAAACAGCATTTACACTCTACATCATGCAAAAACCTAGAGTCCAGTCATTGTCAAAAAAGTTAGATGCAATTGTATTTTATTTTATTTTTTTATTATTTTTTCATTTTGTAAAAAAAAATGTAAATGACAATTAAGATAATTGTAAAACATTGCCTCCAATTCTTTTGACGAGCACTAGTCAAATAGAACATTTAAAATTTGAATCAAATTGCATTCAAGAATTATGAAAATTAGCAATGTTTACTCACCGTATTTATAGTTAGCTAAGACAAATATAACATAACATAATAGAGTGAAGAAATAAATCATAAACTGTGTATGTGTAGACATGATTAACCACATGAGATGATACATACACAATGCTGTGATCTCAAAGTTTGTGACAGTGCTAAAATACTAGGGCTGGGTAATGGTGGAACATGTCTGATATGGTACACATTGTGATAGAGCCGACCGATAGACGATACATATTTCAATACACATATCAAATTATGAGCTAGAAATTATTACTTCTTGTATTTGTTTACCATTCAAACCAAAGTTACCCGTGCTGATAAAAAATAAACAGGGTCAGTTGCCAAATTCAAGCAGATATGTTATTTTTAATTAATAAAAAATGGACTAAGCTTATGATAGTTTTGCAACAAAGAGTATAATGTGTACTAAAGGGTCAAGACTACATCCTGAACAGAAAGCCAGAAGTGGTTACTGTGCAATAATCATATACAAACATATACTAAATACAAGTAAAATCTCATTACTTTCATATCAATACGTGTATTGCCATGTACTTGTATATTTTACATGTATCATATATCGGTACGAATTGGTATATCGATGTGTATTGACCCAGCCCTATACAGGGTGTTATACTGTGCCACAGTGTGTTACAGCAGGTCAGTGTTGTGAATACAGGCACTGACAAATCCAAAGCAAAGATAATACTCAGTGTCACATTAGGATGGACATGACTTTGTACACTGAAGTGCAATGAAGAACGTTGGCTTCGTGATGTAGACAAGGTATCTGTAGTACTCAACTCAATGACATAGGTAAGCAGATGTAAAACAGAATTATTGAAATCTTACTTTTACGACCAGCTTTTGCACCCTCTGCATTGAAGAAGAAAAAGATAATGGAATGAATAATGAAAAATAAGTCAATCTTCACTATCATAGTTATACTTGTACCAAAGAACTAGCTGTGATATAAGTGAGGGAATCTTGAAAACATCTCTAAACCCAAATTTAACCCCCCCCCCCCCCAAACTATAAATAAATAAATTAATT
>JAUTBT010021595.1:0-20875 GCA_032361225.1 Lepetodrilus schrolli
CAGCGAACTACTAAATGTAGAGAAAAGTATTGTATTGTAGTGTATTGTATGTATTCTCCATTGAACGCACCCCAGGTCACTCTAATAGGTAAAAGGGTTAAATGTTCGTTTTTAAATGCAACCACGGACCTGGTTGTTGTATTCTGGCCGAGGGTCGTTGTTGAACACCATGAAAGGGTTGTGAGTAAGTACGACGGGATTCCTGTCCTTCAGATACATATCAAACCAGGGAGCTGAAAGTCATATACATTAATTCACAGTAGTGAAGAGATAGTCATATAAATTACATCACAGAGAAGATGAGATACATTCATTCACAATAGTAAAGAGAAAGTTATATTTAAATGAATACTCACTGAGTGTAGTGTAGTGCAAGTCACATAAATTAATTAACACAGTAGAGTCAGTGATTTGTGCTTCTGCAGATATTTTAACATAATGAGCAGACAAAATTGTAGAAAGCAAAAATCTTCCAATTGAGAAATCTTGGCATTAAAATAAATAACAAATCTGACCTGAGATGTAACTCGTATGTCTATTTAATTTGTCAGCAAGTGTCAGTTGTTCGTGAAGCACTGAAATTGAAACAATCACAGTCATATGGAAATGAAAATACGAAATTAAGTCATGCTTAACCAGGCATTGTACAAACCACATTTGATCACAGATAATTACTGTGGAACTAGCTATGTTCACTTCTAACTGTGATACCCACACATAAATTATATTTAATATTTTATTCTTCAGGTATTATGATAATTTTATTCAAAAAAAATATATCAATTAAATAAAATATATATAATTAAAATATATCAATTAAATAAAATATATATAATTATACTAATCTGATTTAATCTCACCAGCACCCTCATTTTGTTGAAAGTTCCTCACAATGGACTCGGTGTTGGAGAATTCTTCAGCTGACAGTAGCGGTTCTTGGGCTTTCAGATATCGCTCACAGGTTTTCTCCAGCTTTGGTACCGGCAGTCGTAGCAGACTCTTCTGGAAGTGGTAGGTGCGCCAGCTACTTCTGTGGAGGTACTCCCTCTCATCGACTGCCGATGTACTGCCAAAGAAAACGTTACATAAATATTTAAATAGCAGCTGCTTTTCAGTAGCAGGAAACCTACAACAGCTGTGGCACATAGAACTGAGAGTACCAGGTGGTACTGGCAAATGAAAGATGATAACTGCATTCCAACAGTACTTCCTATCACGACTGTATCACTAGTACGTGGTTTTGAACACACTATTTATTTATAACTATTTAGTTAAGATTAACTTCTACCAGTACCTCTACCATAATGATGATCTCCAATTGTAATAAAATTGTATAGGATATCTTTCTAAAAATATTAAATGTCTACCCCCCCCCACCCCCCCTCATCACCTTTGACATTTCTTACCTGTATCCATGACACAAACTGGAGCTGGATATGATGCACAGAACCTGTGAAGTAATAATGACAACATAATACTCAATAAAATACACCAAAGGGCCAGTAGCCCTTTTGGACATAAAAATGTAGAATTTCCAATCATCTAGAGTCAAAATGCAAACAATAGAAAACTACCATACTTCCATTATATGTATATTCCAATACAATAATAAATAGTTGGGACTACAACTTATAAACCAAGAATTTTAATACATAAACAGGGGTAGAAATAAGTGTAAATTTCGAGATAGCCAAGATGGCACTCTGTTCATAAACATCTAAGGGCCTTTATTTATTATTCTTCATTGTAGTCTTTCTAAATTTTATTTTTAGTTTCATGTTTTAACAAAACATAATATGTTGTTAAATAACAACTTTATAAGAGATACATGTAAAACACTGTTGTGGAACTTTCTGGACCTCATAAACTGATTATTTAATTCATTGTCAACTTGATAGGACCTTGACTTACATTAATGACTGATTCTAGCCGAATCAAAACTTATTATTGTAATGTTAAATTATAAATAGTTTGTTAAAATTATAATAAATAGAGAATCTCACCCAAGTGTCTTGGAATATCAATTGTACCATAATATATACATTTCCTTGAATTTGATTGGTCAAAATGGTTTTAGTGTGGTCCAATCGCAATAACACTATGGGAAATTTCCATTAGATCATAGAACAATCAAAAGAATCACAGCGTAAGAAAAATAGTTGACGGAACTATAATTATTATACAAATACTTTCATCAATGAGTGTTGAAATATTTTATATTCCAAGACATGAGGGTGAGATTCTATTTATCACCAAATATTATTTTAAAGTCATTAAAGAAGAAAAATCCCACATCATAAAGATAACTTCAGACAAATCATTAGGCTGCTGTGCATTTGCACTGTGACATCATAGCAATGCTACATCACAATTGTAGCGATGACATCACAATGGTAGAACAATCAAATAAACAATCAAATAAACCAAGAATTGGGTCAAACGATATCTACTGCAGTAGATATCGCTTGTTATTTGAGAGCGATATCAACTGCGAAAAGACAGTATTGGGTGATACATTGCATTTCGTTACAACTCTGGGGCCATGTTCCCGAAGCTATCGTTGTATTTAACGACATCGTTAAGCCTTCGTTGCATAACATTGATGTGCCCGAAAGTGTCTTTCAGATGATGATGAAGGCTTTTAGGATTAGCTCTGATAATGAACGGGACTATGTTGAAAATGAAACTAAATTACTGCAGTATTCAAAGTCTTTATAAATATTGAGATTGATTGTTTTTGTGACAGTTTTGAAGGCTATTAATTAAAATATTGTTCAACTCATTTGGTACATATGACCTTAAAGACATACAATCACGGATTTGTTTACATATTTCATGGTCAAACACACTTCACTGTGCTGTACATATATGAACAGCTTTTTTTCTGCTATACAAAAGAGATACTGTAAATCACTTATTTAATGCGTCATTAATTTAATGCGACATCTAGATTTTAGTAATAAATGCGCACCAATTAAATGCAACCACACGCCGGTCGCGTTGTTCGCATTCATATCCTGTTCGCATTAATTTAGTGATTTACAGTAATACGTATGCTAATTGAATATACTTTGCATTTAAAACTCAAATTTAGTAAATTGCAGCAATAGAAATGCGGTAATAGTAACTAAAAATTTCAGCCAAGAAAGATGTAGCGAGCAGATCTATTTGGATACTTGTCACTGCAATATGGGTATTGTTGGGTAGTTACATGTATTACAAGTTTGATTAGTATATTATATTATCTATATGTTACAGTTGATGTCAATTAGTATTATTCTTTTCACACATGCAATCAAACTTGCCAAGAAGCTGGTTAACGTTGATTTAGCGAGACCTGCTAGGCCTGAGTTAATTGACAGTGTACCGTTAATAGATGCTAAAATGCAATTCTAAATATATATACAATTCCTTATTTATTTAAATGTTTTATTACCTACATTTTGGGAATGGTTTTAGTCGGGGATTACACAAGAGTGATTCATAATTTTGAATGCAGAATAGTGTGTGGATAGGGGGTTAACATGATTAATATGATGGCAAACATGTTTGTAAAATGACAATACATTTCTGAAATGTATATTCCAAAGTTGTATTAGATTATTCTTTATACTTTATATTTGTTGGTGTTCCTATAGTTGGCTACTGTTTACCAGTGTTGCTGTTGTTCTAAGGAGAATGTGTTATTTGGTTTGTGGTATGTTAATAGGATCAGCATCTCCTGTATATTTCAGTTTGGTGAAAACATTCCAAGTATTGGGTCAAATGGCTGGAAATTCAAAAACAGAAACGATCAATTATATCATTCATTTTATTAACATTTTTACACTGTAACACCAGGTAATTAATATTTATTAAGGAAGGAAAAATTGTAATTGTTTTCCACAGTGAAGGGTTATTAATAATATTAAATATACATCCCATTCTAATTAATAACAATCCTCTTGTGGCGACATAACCCTATTTATCCAACATATGGTTCAAGATAACTCATGACATAAACATCATATCTTGCAAAGTAGTGCATAACACATGGAACACTTTTCATTGGCTGGTTACATGGCTTGCATCACCATTTTTCCAAGCCTGTTATCATTAATCATGATAGACGGTTTCATTGGTTGGTACGGTCGGGGCGTCGGGGCGGTGGGGGGTTGTATTCATCCGCCACTCCCTATTTGACTTCCACATGAGAATACGTTTAAGTTGTATGAATTTCCGTTCAAAAGTTGTTGGATAAAGAAATTAACACACTCGCTAGTATATTTATTATTATTTTTTTGCCGCCCGAGCCAAAATTATCACAGAAAAATCTGTAAACCAAGGAATCAAATAACTATGGCCTAATAGAATAAAATAATGTTTAATATATTTTTTTTACACACATGAGACAATTGTTCCACTTTTATTTTTTATTTCAATCTATGTAAAATACGATTTGGAGCCATGATTGGTCTTTACCCACTTACTCGTGTTACTTGTGAAGTCTACTTCCCAAAAATAGTGTTTTGTTCAATGACAAAATATGTTGGCAATGAGTGCTCTCGCGGTAATATTTTAATTGTTTTCGCACATCGGGTTGCTCTTGCAGTAAGACACCGTTTTCGATGCATTCCTCGGGTTATTATTACATTCCGTCACAACAATTTGTGCAAGCACAAGCTACAAGTATGATGCATCTATTTTAAAATTTGCTACTTATTCATGACAGAATATCTGGAATACTATTTTAAAATCAACTTTATGGATGCATGTCACATCTGTAACATACAGGACGACATATTTTCATAATACAATTCTGATTGTAAAAAACGTCAACAACAGAGAATAGAATGATCTAGAGTAAACTATATTTAGAACCACACAGATTGATGATGTTTACAGTGGAGATTCCCAATAGGATTTGACGTAGTAAGGAAAAATATGTGCAGTGTCACACATGTTCAATCCATGTAATATACGGGATTCTTACAAAACATTTTCATCGATGTGAACAGTATCGTATTGCTCACTGAACGGCTCGCGTGGTACTACATAGAATACGTATGCATATGTATTGTCCATTGAATGAAATAGTTTAAACATTGTCACCGTGATTATGGCCGGAAATATTTATTACAGTTTAATCTGTTTCGTATAAGACATAAGACTTTTCACATCAACCTACATTAATGAATACACATGCGCCAACACCGGCGTAGGATACGATGGATAAAACAAGTTTGAAAGGTGCTAGTAAATTATTCCGATGAGGTACATAAAAAATGACGGTGGATTCAAACAAAGCGATGTCTTATCGGTCCATTTTGATATGACATGTGCATTTCGAGGAGAATTTTGAGATTTGGTGTCGGGTTGTCTGCCACCGGAGTTTGCGTCGCACTTTGCTCCCATAGCCTTCATAGGAGGATTATGGCCGGTGAAGTGAGTATAGCGAAGCGTTATCACTACCCGGCCATAAACAGGCTTTGCCTTAGGTCATATTTAAATGACACACACGTGAATAGAATGGAAGAAAAGGTAGGGGTGCGGGCGGAAATCATACCCATGATTCATCTCATATGTCAAAAAGTTAAATAAAACTATTAAATAGTCTACTTTGCAAGCGTTGAAGTTATGTCAAAGTTGTAAACATACTAGCACATTTTAAAGATGGTGGAGCTTACATAAATGGTATTTTTTTCAGGTTTGTATACGGTGCTAGAAGTCCATATATTCACAATTAGAGTACTTGAACAACAATATTTGTTACATCTGACATTCCTCTTACTGGTTGATTAATGTCAGTGTACATATGCACGCGTAATCGAAAATAAACAACAGCTGATGTGTTTGCCTTGTACTTGGTGCGATCATTAGGATTTTCTAGGCAAAGATCGCACAAGTACGTGCTGAATGTCTGGAAAGGGGAAGATAATCGAAATGTATTTAGCCTCACACCGCCAAAACAAAAAAGAATCCTAGTATTGTCAACATTCCTGGTTTTATTTGAAAGTCAAGCATAAACTATTAGGTAAATACTAGTTAGCTTCCGTTAACTGCGTAATGCTTGCTGTAGATTACTTCAGCAGTGAGGATAAAACTCGTACGATGGAGTTCGAAGCATTTTACACTCGTTAAGGGTCCGCATGGCCCACTTTTATAAGCGCTGCATAAAAGTAATTACTAATTTTAAATCATAAATAGTAAAACAATATTTGTCTAATACAACATTCTACAAATAGTATGAACTTTAATTTAATAGTATACATGATTAACTATGTAACTATCAGAAAGATACATAACAATGGATTTTACTTTTCTATATAAATTGATGTTTTAATTTATTTTATTTTATTAATGATGCAAACAATAATTCTTAATATATCATTTTAGTTTTAGACATTAACAAATTATAGTATTTTTTGTTTGTTTTATATTTCATCCCATAAAGTATATATTTACCGTGATATCGGTATCACTGCATTTCATGCCAAACTATAGAAGAAGGATACCCATCTATACAATCTTGCAATTTTGTTATAATTATTTTGGTGTGCATGCCCGCGGGCCACTATAGACTTCTCGCTTTACTCATTGCCTTTCTACCTTGTGCTTACACATTATTTGGGGCTAGTTACTCCTGTAAATGCATGACAAGTCCACTTCGTATACTTAAGCGTTTGTATGCGCTTTCCCATGAAGAGAATAGTAAAGCTTTTGTTTCTTCTTTTCTTTTTTTTTGACTTCAGTTCCACGGTCGCTATCCGAGCCTATCGCTCTCTGTCGTCTTCACGGTTTACTAAGAGCTTGTACTGGTAGGCATTGACATTGGTTACTCTGAAATCAACCTCTGTCAAGTCTCTTCCCATCACGATAACCACTAAATAACAAGAAACACTTGACTACTGCTATCTGTTCTATAACGAAATGCGGAAGGTTCATCATCAGTGACGTAAAATCACGTCATTACGCCTCTACTCATTAAATGTCGGAAGTTTTTCCGAGTTATATTTTAGCTAATAACTTACTAATTAAGATGAACTTTAAATTTAGTTTAAATGGAAATGCTTGTATTTAACCATATTATAACATATTAAATTATCATGTTTTAGAGGTAGTCTACTATAATGAGATATTATGCATCCGCATAGACAAAACCTGTGTGACATAGGCTAACTGTTGATAACCTTGTTTCACGTGTAGTACATGGACATGATATTGTCATGTGACCAATGCAGTCCTCCGTGTTCGAATACATAGACGGGCATCTCTAAACATAGCACAAGTCTGTAGTAAAATAATAATAGGTGAAACAGGCAGAATTTTTATTCGGCGATCTACGAAGTTATAATTTTGGAACTGGTTGGGTACAGGCATTAATTTCTAACACTGTACCACATTTGAGTGACTTGCGTTAACGTGAATTTTGTGGTAACGGTACTAGACAAGTTGTGTAACATTAGTCCTGCCTGCCAGACTATTTAGTTCGGTTCTGTTCAACATATTGCAACATACTCGTTTATAAAATAATAATTACGTGACAGATGGTTTCATCAGATTTTCACACAATATATTCTGTTATTACTTCTATTAATATGACCAGTGTAATAAATAACGATACAATCGTTTCAGCAATCATGACAGGTCATAGTTCAAACGGTCACGTGTTCCTATCTATTTATCTCGCTGGTGTGCGTATGGCCTATATTATAGTAGTGTATCTCACAGCTGAACACTGTCATAACGCATACATGTGCTAATCATATTAGCTAAGGGACTACCAGGGGGATATTTACGTTTTCAAAATCAGGTAAGATACATGGGTTGGCCTAAATATTACTGGCCTAGCAGGCTTGATAGCTGGGCTTATACTGGTTATATTTATCTGAGACATTTTGTATACAAATTTATACAAATTGTTTCAAATAAAAAGAAAATGTTTATATGTGGTTTTATACTCGCTAAGGCCATAGTTATTTGATTCAACGGTTTACGGATCAGCCGACCCGATTTTGACCACTTTGGAAATTTTTAGTATATTCCGCCGACCGTCCACAAGTCTTATTAAAATTATAATAATAAACTGTGAATGAAAATGTCGTACAACCAATCACTGAACATGAACAAAGATTGGTAGTAAATGGTGGCCACAAAGTTGAAGCCAATTTGAATACTTACTAGTAAATATGTAAAATTATTTATAACATTTACTGCTATAAGCCAGATTGGATTTCTCCAATGAACCATAGCATCGGATCTTTGTTTGACTAGCTCACTACCCAACAACGCAAGATAGGCCGTACCGCCAAACGACCGCTTCTTTTCGACAGAAGCAGCAGAATACAAGGGCTACCATGACTAGGGGTCATGTATATCGCTTATCATTATAAAATCTGTCAAATATGAAAATTGACATCTCAAAAATGGTCCAATTCAGCGATTTATCTTGACGGAATACATATCGGACCATGCCCGTATTATAGGATGCAAAGTTTGTTGTTTATCCCGAAACTGAAGACGATTGCTTTCAGGTTGCACATGCGCACTTCCAATATCGCTTATTCAAATCTAAACAACTTACATGTAATGGTGTTCATAATAATTATTGACAATTATATTTATTTTCTATCAATCGACAATTCATAATCTCCAATTATTTTTATTTTGTACCCGACTGACTGACCAAACTATCAAATTATATTTATTTATATTTTCGATCGCCCGAGCCAAAATGATCACAGAAAAATCCGTAAACCAGGTAATCAAATAACTATGGCCTAATCAGTGTATTAATAATAAGTCAACGTCGACATGTAAGTAACAAGTAATTGAAAATTCAGAAGTTTTGGAACAGATAAATTGTTCCGATAACCGATGTTGTTACACAATTGATAATTTAGGTATATCGTATTTCAATGTCGTATACCGTATTTCCATTAGAATTAAAATACAGCCTCCATTATTGTCTGACGGGGCTCGGACATGCCTTTCCTACGAATCTACTGATGCTGTACGTTAACCTACACACAGGCTAATGCTACCCAGTTACGTGCGCAATACACATTTTTAGCGTTTTAACTTTCAATTACGTTGACACGCTTACATAATATATACATGTACACAGAAACACATACTACGGTAATATTACTACCGGTAAGCACAACAGTGAAAGGCACCCCGATTGTAATGCTGGGAAGTCGCTTTATTGAAATGTCAATACTTCAGTAAACAGTGGTCAGTAAACATCTGGTGTGTCCACCACGGCTTGCACGACATGCACAACATCTAGCAGGCATACCGGTACTCGAAATTAAACGACGGATTGTCGCCCTTGGGATGCACCGCCATTCCTCTTGTAGTGCAACACATGTCATTGCTATATTGGCTGGTGCAAGCTGCCGTGAGTGAATTATCCTTCCCAAAACATCCCACAAATGTTCATGCTGTTCTGTGAGACATGGGAACAAGAACGGGCCTTTAGGTTTCATCAACGTATCGCTAACCTGTAAAGTTGCCATGGATGATAACCAATATCATCTCAGATCGAGTGTAACCCAACCACCATACCATTACACTGCCATCCCCATATCAGTCAAGTTCCTGAATAGGGTTCCTTTATTTTGTATGCTTGGTATATATTTGTTTACCTCAACTGCATTCCAAACCCCAGACTACGTTCCAGTTCTTTTCACTAATAAATTATAAAACACTAGTACATTGCTTTTTTCATCAAGATATTGGGTGTGAATGCAATATTGCTGTATAGTGATATAAGCAATATTGTTAGAAGTCCACAACGTTGTCCTTACATATTTCCATTTCAGGTCGATTTCCTGCATCTTTGCATACCTTACAATGCATTATTATTCTTAGTTCATCTTTAGCAGGTGAGGGTATGGTTTCTCGAAACTCAGTCTACTATGAAGTCATAGAGCTCTCTGTGTGCCCACCGCCATGTACCAGATTAGTATCAAGAATCCAGAGCTTCGAGTAAGGTTTTACTATAACCTAATCGCAGATAATGTAGATTAAATTCCAGATGAATACTGTAAACCTCCAATTACTACATTCAACCTTCTTTTTTATTTAGAAAATAAAATCCTGTGAAGACACAATATAATAAGACAATATAATATTAACATGACAAATAGCCATGAATACCATTACAGAAACCTTTGCTGTCGAATAAATCAAGAGAAAAATATCAAGAGTACAACATTGGATATTATAGACTTTATACAATTTCACGCAAGTCAATACTACATTGAACATGTAAACACATAATTCATAGTTTACTGCTCCTGGCATTCACTTGTGTACCAATCTTCTCCATGTTTACATTTCAATTAAGCAATCTAGCTGGACAGTCACTGATAACAGCTGCATATGATGTAGCTCTGTGTACCATAGTCTCAAACTTTTATAAGTTACACAATTTAACGGATTATTGTTATTAGTCAAACCACTTCCCTGGACATGGCGAAATAATCTTTTTCTTATATGATTCAACAAGTTTGTCAAATCCATCTCCTTTGTCATGTTTTGAAACTGATTTAATTCTGCTCAAACTTTTATTTTTCTTATTTACTGGTTCCATGTGATCATGACTGAAAGCTTCTGTCGAAGTCCTCTTGGCACCTTTCTTCTGTTGATTACTTCCCTTCTGTCCTTGGCCTTTCCTGGCTTTATGCCTGACCTTGGCACCAGAATGGGAAGGAAGACCTGTTGGCCCAGTGTAAATTGTCCTAGCAATACCATCTTGGACATTCCTCTTACCCTGCTTCTTCACATGCACTGCTTTCACTTCCTTCTGTGACTGCCTCTTCTCATTTGCTTTGGCCTGACTTTTCTGTAACAATGACTTTTCAATATGTTTCCGCCGTGCGAACAGTTTCTTCTGATCCTCCAATGAGAAGTGCACGATCATATGTTTATCGTTTTCCTGTCTATTGTTGGCCGACCGGAGAGCATTCAATGCATGCTGATGTTCTGTGAATTCGACAAATCCAAACCCACGGGATTTGCCAACAACTTTACCTTCCTTGCAGCTAATTCTCTGAAGGTCTCGCATAATTCGACACTCGGTGATATTGGCCTTTTTATCACCAGCTGCCTCCAACATGATCTTTTTCAGAGTTTTATCATCAAGGTCCACGGGTAGATTCTGCAAACAGAGACGAGTTGAAGACACAAATATATTTGGATTCTTCAACTTCTGCCTCATTTCAAGTTCAATCTTAGCCCTCTTTGCTAAATCCACTTTACTCAATCCTTGAGCAGCCTCTGTTCCTTCTCGGACTAAACCTTCTCGGACAAGAAACAGGTTCCTCTTGTCAACTTTCTCCTCCTTATCCTTCCCCAGGTCTTTCACAGTATTCCTGTCCACAGCTCTGGATACTTTAAGTGGGCGATCCATCATCACCAGGCCTCCTTCTTTGCTGCAGTCTTCTGCTTGACTCAGACACATCTCGGCGTCCTCCATGCTACTGAACTTCACAAATGCAGTCCCCTTGGAATGATGAGTTAGAGGATCCACAACAAGCTTACAGTACACGATGCTCCCAAAGTCTGCAAGCACATCCTGCAAATCTTCTTCTTCACAATTAAATGGGACATTTCTGATAAAGAGAGTTTTACCTTCACCAACATCGCTCTTCTTTTTCAGATTTCTGGCCTTTGGTTTTGTAATTGCTTTTGGTGAATCTTCGTCACTAGATATGTCTTCTTCGTCTGAAGAATCAGCGTCTTTATCTTCGGCACTCTCAGAGTCTGAGAAACTATCACTATCAGCATGTCCAGCGTCTTCCTCTTCAGAAGAACTGTCAGAGTTGTCACTATCTTTCTCCTCCGATAACTCTACTTCCTTGTCCTTTACAGCCTCAAAATCGTTCTTTGACAAGGCCCAGTCTACAGCCAAAATTCTCCCCCTCATTTTTTTACCATTCATACCTGAAATGGCCTTTTCTGCACTTTCCATTTGTGTAAACTGTACAAAACCAAACCCCATCTTCTTGCCATTTGATTTAGTAGGAATGCTTATTTCTGTAACTTCTCCAAACTCTTCAAATTTCAACTCCAATTCTTCATCTTTCAGTGCAAATGGAAGATTTCTGATAATTAGCCTGCTTCTCTTCAAATTTTTCTGGGATTGACATACCTGGACAGATTCCGTGGACAACAACTCTGCAGACAGATTCCAACCTGCAACCACCTTCTCACGTATCTTCTTTCTTGCTCGCTTTGCATCCCTGACACACTTGAACTTGATAAAGGCTGTATTGACTTGCCTCTCCTGAACTGGATACACGATCTTTGCAATATTCTTCACATTGCTTAGAAGATCCCGAACCTGATCAATATCAAACTGGGGGTCGAACCCAGTGAAAACCACTATTTTGGCTTGGAGATATTTAGTGTTTCGATTCAGACTGTTTAAGTTTACCTCACTGTTAGGTTTGTTGTCTTTGTCGATTTCAGATTCGTCTTCATTGCTTTCGATCGAATCGGGCTCATCCTTTTTACCATGTTTACGTTTAATTCGAGGTTTCTTCCGATTGATGTCTGCATAGCTGATGAATAACTTACGTCCCTCTAAAAATTGCAAGTTGATTGTGTCTTTCGCCTTCTCAGCATCTTCCTGTAACGCGAACTTGACATAGCCAAATCCGTTACAGTTAGAATCCTTTCCCTTAACAACAAAACACTGCTTAATCGGTCCAATGTCCTCAAACAGAGCAGATAACTTTTCATTTGTCGTTGTAAACGCGAGATTTCTGATGAAGAGCGTTTTACTTCGATAGTTTTGGTCGGCCATGTTTGCCATGTGGTGTAGATATGACTGGTTCTCAAGCTATTCAGCGCTACATATATATTAATTGGAGACGGGCACTAGCCTAGTAAGACCAAGTCAACTCTTTTATCCGGTCATGCGATGTTCGGATATGATAAACAATTAATTTCGGATTCGGATCTCAGAAACTGTAGCATTGAGATAAACTGTAAAAGTCGGAGATTAATATTCTAGCCTGAAAATATCACAGTAGGGCATGTTATATAAAATATAGGTAGTGTTGTAGAGTGAGTGTATTAGTTTCAGTTGGAAATAGATGACACAACCTAATCCTACCAATGAACCATGTGAACTATCATAAATTACTTGTCGCGTTAGATAAAACTTTGGTTCATCTGTACCCATCCATATATCGATGGAGTGTGGATAACTACGACATAAAGTATACAGTATACAATCGTTTACATAAGTGGTAGGCTATTAGTATATAATGTTAAGTGTTTATTATTAGCAACAGCGATGTTTACATTATCAAAGCTCTAGAATTCAGTTGAATTTAATTGATTTGTTGTAGATAGATTTTAGTAAAGTATCGTATGATGACTATCATAATGATGGTGATGACGATAGTAATAATATTCTAATAATACTGATAATATTATTATTTATAGTATTAGTAGTGTGGTAGTGGTAGTAGTCGTAGTGGTAGTGGTTGTGGTAGTGGTAGTAGTAGTAGTAGTAGCAGCAGCAGAAGCAGCAGAAGCAGAAGCTGCAGCAGCAATAGTAGTAATAATGATAATAAATGGTAAAGTAATTAAATACTAGTTGAAATGTTTGACTGTATAATCTCTTCACCTTATTAGAATGCTCTTATATAATTCTGATTTATGTGTTGTTGTTTTTACATTACATTTTCTGTTTAGTGTGACCTCAGTTACGGATATACCTGGTTGGTCTATATTATAACCTCAGTTTCAACGTGGACTATCTGCAGATCTGTGACATATACTGGAAAGTCGCCCGGCCATGCATTCCACCATCTTTGCTACCTCCAATGGCGAGTGTCGTATCAACACAAGTAAAACTTCAACATTCCAGGTTCTTCCATCATCAGAAGTAGTTTCCTCTCACCAAGTCTCAGACAAAATACTATGTACTGTCATAGATGAGTATGTTCTTTATACTATTTCTCTTGTTCATGTGTATTCGTACGAGCATTGTGCATTGTAATGCTTGTTATTAATCCAACAGGGAGAAGGGTATTTTAATGGTTCCGATGAAATAATACCTCGGAGTTAAATTAGCGGGATTTTGGAAGAAGAAAACAAACATATCTTTACTTCGTAGAATGTAAATTTTATATTAAATTGTAATTATTAATATATATAATGTGTAATGCGGACTATGCAGTTTTAACATTTTCAAAGTGTAATACTGTTCTATTTATCGACTCATGACATGCGTGTAACTATTTTACAGTCATGATTACAACCACCTTATTAAAGATAAGCGAGATTGTAAGCTATAAGCAGGTAATCAGCCCACAATGGGACACGTAAGACAAAAGGTGCTATGAGTGACAATTTGATGATCAATCTGTTTGACGATATATTTTGGACATCCAGGAAGAAAGACACACCCTTATGTATTGTTATGTAAATGATAAATCCATAAGCTGCCATATGGCCATTAGTGCCATACACTTGTGGATGTAAGTGTGCGGGCATGCACACGTGGGCGGACGTGATACAGTAACTGACCTATATGCACTACAGCACATATATGAGACGTGTGACGTACTTGATAACAAGGGTCGTGTAATGACTTATGGTCGGTACAAGCAGATGCTTCACCTATACTGACATGCTGACTATATACATGTGTTCTAACATTTAACATCGATTCGTCCCGTAGTGTATAGCACGACACGCGGTACACGCTGAGTGGAACATGTACTTTTGAACTAGCAGATATTTTATACGTTGATTTCACATCGTACGATTTAGAGCAACATCGTAACATTTCCATTGTGACCAAGAAACAGTGAGAAATTGACAGACAATCTGAAAAATTAACGTTCATAAAGTAGGCCTATATGAATGACACTTTGAAGCACATAATTGAAATAGAGAGCATTGTGAAACCGTTGACTGTCGATTCATACTGCATCATTTCAGTTGACAATTAACAGTTGATCAAAAAGCGTTGAGAAAATACACATACTTATTATCTAGGTGTGTTATATGTTTTAACTATCAATGTCATGGAGGTCAATTCTGCAGTTTAGAGGGAATGTTTTAGCCTACTGTGATATGTGGTGTTTCTATGTAAGAAGATTTAATTGACGGAAGTGGTAACCCAACCTATCTTAGTACCATCACCACAAACACAACAAACACTACAAGCACAAGCACAAACAGCCAGTACAACAAGGACAAACAACACTACAAACACAATTAACTAATATCATAACCACAACCATCACCATAAGCATAACTATCACCACAAGGACAATTAACCATCATCATAAACACAATCATCACCACAAACTCAGCCAACACCACAAGGACAATTAACCATCATCATAAACACAATCATCACCACAAACTCAGCGAACACCACAAGGGCAATTAACCATCATCATAAACACAATCATCACCACAAACTCAGCTAACACCACAAGGACAATTAACAATCATCATAAACACAATCATCACCACAAGCACCACAATTAGGCACAACGAACACTACGAAGACAAGTACTACTACGACCACAAGCACAACTACTACTACCAGCACCACAACCATCATCATCATCATCATTATCACCATCACAACCACTACAATCGAACACCATCATCCACCATCTATCGCCTCCTTCCAACTAACGTCATACACATTTTCAAAGTCATACAAGGCCAGACAGAAGCATACTTCCTCCCTATTGCTATTGGATTAATCACAGGCATTGCTGTACTATAATATACTGAGCGTGCTAGCATGGTTCGATTGAAATCCACGATTCGTGGAACAGCTCTTTATCGTGGAAACTATCCACCTGGAAACAGGTTAAGCCGCCATTGCTGTTTAGGCTGTACTGGACTTTATTCATTGAAAGCATTGTCTTTGGACTTTTAAAAGCAATAAGATATGAGTTTACACGCATTTTAAAGCAATGGTGGTTGATATACGGCTTCCTTTTTTCCTTTATAGGTAATTCTAAACGCTATATGCTGTACTCAAATACTGAATATTTACAACTTTGGACCTTGGTATTTTGTTTGTCAGAGAGAGTAAGAACCAAACGGTCCAGAATGGACATGTATGTGATGACAAGCTTGATTTCCGGTCTGACATGACGACGCCAAAGAAGGACGGGTTGGGGTTAGAAAACGTAGTTTCTTGCCAGTCATGCCTCAGGGTAGGTATTGTAGTGAAGACAGGAACCATTAATCATTTCAACATGCCCTATACAGTGTAAACCTATTTCCCCTAAGTTTAACAGAAGTATTAAAACTATATTACAATATGTACATACCGGTAGGAATACTCAGTAACAACTAACATAACATTATGTAGGTGAAAGATATTGTGTGTCTTTGATTAAAGTTCATTTGAACTCTTGTTATTGACATGGTGTATTTTCAGAGGGTCCGACGGCACTATGTTGAGGAAAAGTTCGTCTATGTGATATCGGTGGCAACTTTGAGCCTCATCACACACAGCATGATCTCAGCACAGTATCTCATTCCGTATTACTACGCCATATCAACTCCATTCCTCTTGCTCATTCGAACCATCATGTATTTGTAAGTGATTACGTTTATTTCTCTCAAAAGTGTAGGAATTCGTCAATATTTTTAGGAGATTTTTACACACCGGAACCCTGTGTTTTCGAGTTAAAAACGCTATTTCTAGCGGGTCTAGTTATTTTTTTTTACCATTCTAACGCAATATTCACGTAATGTGTTCTTTGTTTTCCGACTAATAAAGTGGACGTTTACTTCATCATCTCTAATGTTCTGATTTCTTTTCCTTAATTTATGATAGTAGGCCTAATGATGGTAATTTTCTGAATTTTACAGCTTCTGCAAATGGCGTTACTTTCTCCTAGATTTCTGCTACTATGGAAACATTATGTGCTATGTATTCTTGTGGTAAGTAATTTGAGATATTTAATTTCACAATTATAAATTACAAATTTGGCGTTTAATATAAAGTACTAAATTGAATTATGAAATTGCATTTATTGCACAAGCATCTATATGCAGTATGTTTTCCTAGTATGACTTCAAGCTTGCACTGCATCCTGCACTATATTACAATTTGTTGCAGGGCGATTCCGAAGCAGCCCGAGTACTTCTGTGTGATATTTGCCCTGACAAACGGCCCGATGTTATGGGCTCTGGTGCTATTCCGTAATTCTCTAGTCTTCCACAGCTTTGATAAAACTGTGTCGGTGTTTCTTCACCTGATGCCTAGCATTGTGACGTTTGTGTAAGTCCGGTGCTTATTCTTTAATACACTCAGTGCGTAATTTCTTGGATATAATACATATATTTTGGGGTATTAATATAATTATCTGCAAGTCCGATTTTTGTCGTTTATCACTCTTTCCGAGAAAACTGTATTATTGTCTTGGTTTAGCCAAGGTGGGGGAGAAACATTCCTCTGAAATTGCCTTCTTATACCTTTCGGCGGTTAATAAGGAGGCAATGACCAAATATACAGAGGATGGGAAGATATGTTCATATGTTGTCACAGGGGATCGTTTTAATTCATCGATTGTTTCTTCCCAACCAGGATCCGGTGGTACCCAGCTGAGTCATCCCGACTATGGTACACAGACTTCATGCCAGTGTTTTCTGATTGGTCCCTGACTTGGCTGATTGGCGTGCCTCTTGGCTGCTACGTCCTACACAGTGTAGGTCTTGTAATGATAAGTGAACATACTCGCCACCGTCACGTTAAAAATCTTACGGGTGTTGAACCTATCCCATTTACGCTTGTAGGGAGACACAGATGTGTTCCATTCCATCCCGGTACAATATACATGATATAAGCATATCTATGTAAGATAAAGCGACTAAGGCCTGCATGTTCTATGAACAGATTCATAAATTGACACTCATGTTCCATACAGTGCACGATCTATACTAAGGCTTACATTGACTTCATGTTTCAGGTGCTGCTGACGTTGTTAATGAACTACGTCCTGAAGCCGACTGAAGACTGTCAGACTATCTACCGTATACTGACATACAAGCAGGGTTTCATGTACAGGAGCTTCAACATTCTTGGACCAAGGTATGTTTACATTACAGTGTATATGTAGCCGCCGATGTAGGTCTATCACGTTGTTCTGCAGTGCTTCACTGACGGGTTCGTGGGTATGAAGACTTACACTTACAAGTACTAGTATATGTCATGGGCTAGGTATCACACGATTGTCCAATTTATACAGTGTCTTGTTTCCTGCCACATATATAGTGTCAGATACAATCAAAATCGTCATTATTTACCCAATATAGAAATTAGTACTGTGTTCACCGTATGGCAAAGGAACACTTATCAGGATTGGCATTGACAATAAACAGTAGACAATAGACACTATTTTAATATCCACGAGGGAAACTTGTTGATGCCTAGCATTTGTGTTCCATACAGGTACAGACTATGGATTTACAACATGTACTACTTTGGATTCTGTCTTCTGTCTCTCATATTCACTTTACTGTGGTACAACTTCTTCATCGCGCACTGTATCGCCATTATCGTCGTCGCTGTCGTTGCCACATACAATGGTGCGTGTTACTACATGGAAGTCTTTAAAGGTAGATTAAAGAAGGGGAACTCGGAGTCGGATGAGCAGCTGATCGCCGTTGAAGAGGAAGACGTTATAACGTGACCGTGAACCATGATGGCTCGCCATTTTGTTCGTGAAACCATATGCAACCATTCGTTTGTGAGGCTTATTAGTGTTCGTGTTGATCATGACCATTCCCATTCAGATTCTAATAGGTGTTAACAGATTTAACTATTATATTTTATCTGTATGCTTCCATCAGTGCTAATATGGGACTTATATATATATATATATATATATTATAAAAGGAAGGAAACATGATACATAAATAGGTTCATTCACATTGTAGTATATATGCATTGTAAGCTTGAAACTTCTTGGTGTGAAATGTGTTAGATATAATTGTACTGTATCTATTGGCGGTCGATGTCAGAAGATATAGCTTTGCGCGCGCGTGTGCAATTATATGCGAGAATGACAATCTGTGAACAGAAACGTAGGAAGATGATCGTGTAGCTGGTATCTCATTACATACAATGTAGCTGTGTATGTTGTAAATACGCGACACAACGTTTTCTTTAAAATTTTGACTTATAGTGCATTAGAACGTGCCCGAAGTTTTCTCGTTCCTCATTGGAAGCAGCTTAGACTGTATTAAGTGAACATCCCAGGACACGTGATTAGCAAGACTAATAGCTAATGTTTAATGTGTGCGAGTGCATGTCTCTATTGAGATCATGACATATAACATAGGTAACACAACATGAACCATACTAATGCATCCTGCTAAGAACAATGTTCAGAGGTTATGTGATAATATGTTATTCTTGCCCACGACGTTCCTATTTTCTATGGAGCACTTGCCTTCCAATGTTGGCTACTCAAGTACACATATAGTGCATGTACTGTATTGAATTGTTTTATCAAAGTATGAAGGCACCGATGCCTAGCATCTAGCGATTTGGGTGGATTCTGTAGTATTATGCATTGGTTTTCTCCATATTCTATACTAATATTCACTTTTTATTTTAAACTGGAAGTCAAGTAGACATCATGCCATTCTCAACTATATAATGTATCATCAAATATTATTACATTTCACTTCATTATTTATTGACTGCACTACATATTGTATTTGCGTTTAAGTAATAAAATATGTCGATGCAGATGTTGTCACCTCATGACATTATACATATATTATACCTAAAGAAATGTCTGTACATCAACCATATAGGTAAACTAAATATTGCCTCGTGTATATTAATTAAGTAAACTGATAGTATTCCCATTGCCTTAAATTGCTATCCACAATGTTTTCTCAAATGTAGTGATTGTGACTGCGTCACTAGTTATACATACAATGATCTGATATATCAGAGTCACATGGGACTATGACAGGACAAGTGCTAAATTTCAATAGATATGTCCTGAACCTATGCCCTTGTTATGTAAGCATACTCATAAATGTGATGCTGGGTCGGTGTGATGTTTCTATATGGTAAACATCCGCAGCACGCACAGATACTGCGACCCTTGACCCCCAGCAATCACAAAGTGGCAGTCCTTAGCTCAGCGTGGAACATCACTTGAACTGTCACGTTGTTCACTGTGCATCCTACTCAAACCAGACGTCCTGAACAAATTCGATTCTGTATCAGTTTGCCCTTTAGGAAATCGTGATTGTTGATAGGAGCCTTTCAGATAGTAGTACATAAGATAGTCTATTACGTAATAGTAGTCTGGTTTTTTATTTTATTTATATATATATAGAAGGCGTCGCTCTCTCTCTGGGTAACTACTATCGTATCGTATAAATATTATTTTTAATTATCTAAACTATGTATATGCCCTCCTTTATGGTCTATAAATAAACAGACATGTCACCTACAGCAATAGGCTTGAACAGACATTTAATGCAAAAGAAATAGTGAAAAATACTAGTAAACATAAGCAGATCACTGTAGATGAATGAGTATCACCATTGTTGTGTCTGACTACCATTCCATTCAGCTGAATTCCATTAGTAATAGTTGTGTAGAAATGGACATAACCTCACTTTTACCTTTGGGAAAGTGAGCAAAATACAACACGCCGGCATCAAGGCATCAACACGACCAAGTTGTAGCCACTTTCATTGCCTCATACAAAACGGGATACGTCAAAAGCCCCAAGGTCGAAAACCCCATGGTCAAAAACTCCATAGGTCAAAATTCCCATAGATCAAAAGCCCCATAGGTCAAAAACCCCATTAAGCAAACAAACAGCTAAATTGCAAGACAAATTTATTGGATATTAAT
>JAUTBT010021606.1:0-20867 GCA_032361225.1 Lepetodrilus schrolli
TGCGTGTGATGCGGGTAACTGCAAAGCGATGATGCAGGTAACTGAACACTCAGTTTCAACTGAGATGTGGGTAACTGCATACTTACTATACACACGTAGTTAAACATCGTCGGGCAGTAATCAACATTGCTTAATATTTGTACATTCTGCATCTACCTGTTACCCCCATCTTAACATAACAGATACCCGCATCCTCATGATATTGACACTTTCAGTTACGCGCATCACACGCGATTTTCGATGCTCGATATATCATTCCCAAATGCTTTTTTTCCAAACCTTTACGATTCAAAAATGCATATTTTATATATATATATATCTTGAAGTTTCGGTAAATAGATATGTAAAAATAACCGTTAAACCTGAGAATTCAACCCGGTCATTTGTTGCTTCCGCCACCTTGGATGTGTGCAACTACAATTACCCACATGCGGATCTCCCCTGTGATGGATATTCGCAAATTCGCTTTCTTAGAAATATATATATATTACGAGTTTGGATAAATTCATTACCAGCGTGATTTCCGGGGCATACGGGTTTATAGAAGCCGAAATGTCTCGTACACGGGGTATACGAGAAATTTCGACTTGTAAAAACCCATACACCACGGAAATCACGCTGGTAACTAATAATATTACTATAAGCTGAGGACTGCATTATTAAGTAGCCTACTTTAACTACAGTAACGGGAACTATAAACGCAATCGCACCATCGTCGCGACAGCTGTGTTTCAATATGTACATCAACCCAGTTATTACATCTTGTTCCAGGTGGAAATGATTTATTAATATTCATTATGATAAATTATCATGGAAGTCCATACAATCACGATAGCATCTGATGAATAGTATAGAAGTGAGGACTTTCTATGGCGGTTACACACTTCTAGTCCATGGATATTATTTATCGATATTCGTCAGCATCTTCATCTTTATCTGTCTGTGGCGGTGACATGCATACAAATGACCGTCACCTGTACTAGCAAGTTGGCAGTAACATCTATAATACCGGTATTTCATAGAGTAATACAACCAGATTGGAGGAACCAAAGACGTATTATTCAAAGTGAGAATAATAAGGTACTTGCACTTTGATAAGAAATGAGGACCAACATCAAAATACAATCAATAAAAGGTGTTTAAATATGTCTACCATTGGACTGTTTTAAATCATGTTGACGATTCTGAAAAACAATTCATCTAATATATTTCACACTGTATCGTTAGTCACAGCTACATTGGGGTATGGATACAATCTATACAACTAACAATACAACTAATATAATGTTGATACCGGCTCCGTCGTGTAAAGCTTAGAGTGTCCACCCGGAAAGCGGAAGGTCGGTGGTGCAAGCCACGGCCGCGTCATACCAAAAGACGTTAAAATATGGTAGTTGTTGTCCCCTTGCTTGGCGCTCTGCATTAAAGGTATTAAAGTATACAGCAATGGCTGGTCATCTTAGAGTCAGTTTAAAGTGTCTGAATATCCATGTTAACTGCGGCATGTGATATTCCAAGTGAGCTAGCACTATAAAGACTGGTGGAAATCCAGGCTAGCACAAGCAGACATTCACCACTCTCCAGCTCCATATTGTGAGACACATGCGTCCCAATGAGGGACAAGTCTGCGAAATCAGCTAAGCTCGAAGGCGACTGTCAAAGCAGTAAACACACACAAATATAATGTTATTTCTACTCTTCAATATCAAGTAGTATAGCTGAAGCGAACAAGGATTTAGAGTCCAGCTTACATGTATCTAACAGGACTAGTTATCATGAAAATCATGTAGACATTTCCATTTCGTTGTATTTTAGATGCATGTACTTCTATCAATATACTTGTAGTGTTCTCTGGAGTCTCGTATGACAGTTTTATTCTAAAATGTGCAACATCATAATATCAGCTTGATGTAACCTACATCCTATAACTTCTTAAATAGTCAATAAATGTTTTATGAAGGTGGATTCTTATCATAACCAAATAGTTCAAAGTCATCTTTGAATACTTTCTGTAAGCCAGTAACTATTGAATACGGTATATCTTGGTATGCTTTTACTAATGCTGCCTTTCTCTGAAGTTTCCACTGTTTCCTCTTCTCTGACGTGGCGGAAGTGTAGGTCTTCAAAACAAATTCTTTAAACGTTCTTTTATTGAGTTCATTCGCGTTGAGTCTTTCCACCACCGATTCGGCGCTGACCTCCATAGGTAGATATCCGTTCAGTTGAAACGTAGTCCAGAGAAGCCGCGATACTTGCAATGGAGTAAGACACCCTTCAAAATACTCCGCACTTAGTAACTGAAAGTTGTAGTCGATAAGCATGTTGAGTTCCTCTTCGTCATTGGTTTTACTGTCACTGGTATTTATGATCCACTCTCGTCCGATTCCCTTCAGAATATATCGGGCGTCGTCGGAGAATGATTCCAGTTTCCCTATGATGTCGGGTTTGTATAGGCAAGGGTCGCAGATATACTTAATAGGCTGCCAATGACCGTTCAACTTTGTTACGTTATTAGACAGAACATATTTCAGAAATTCTTGAAAGCTCACATCATGAGCACACTTAGCGGCTTTCGCGGTGATATTACTACGAGCTTGAACAATAAAACGTGCAAAAGTACGCCAGAAATCTGGAAGATAGAATTTATCCAAATATGCCGACCAAAGACGCGAATACGGATTTCTTGAGAATAGGAAGCGGGTGTAATCGGAGACAAGTTTCTCATTGGTGGCGTTGTATTCTATCAGCGGGGTAGTCTTCCTTGACCCGTAGTGGACGAACATGCGTGACATCTGGAACGGTGTTTTTGCTGGAAATGATCCTGTGTCGTTATTCAGAAACCTAAATATCCTGATCCAGAAGGTGCAGCCGCCTTTTGCCACCGGACAGTACGCCATTTTTGTACCATGATGTATGTATATACTTCTAACGCTTCCACGTGCAGAGCGTCCACACACATCAAGTACTACTCGTCTGCGCTTCGTATACACATTTATTTGTTTCGTGTGTGCCATTCCGAATTGTGGCTTATGCAAAGTATGGTATCCTGAAAATACAGAAAATACATTTACGAATGAATGAATGCGCAATGTTTTTGCATTCACTACTGATTACAGCAAGGGATGGGGAATGCATAACACACGGTGGCTATATGGAAGGGTACATGACTACTATAAAATACTATTCATCAACTTACACAAATCTCTATAATTGTATTAGGGCATACTAAAAATTACGGTGCAGAAACCATATATATGTACAATAATAATAATAATAATAATTTTAAAAATAATAATAATATACAGCATTGAATATAGCGCCCTATATATTTTGTTGTAGAAGAGAATACCCTAAGGGGCTTACTGTATTTACCATAAACACGCGTATCTAGTGCTATCAATACTGTAACATTTACACGAACGAGGATAGTGAATATTTATGGACAAACAGACGATTGCAAATCCAGAGTTTGTGAATGTTTCTTCTAATCATATGTAACTATATATTATCTAAGGATTTTTAAAATACAGTTGCTGACTAATTAAATGGACATACTTTATTTTGAGTAATAATACAACTACATGGAGACCCTTTCTGAATAACATTTAAAATATAAATACAATGATTGTGCGATGACAACTCGTTATTACTGATTTCCGCTGGTGGATAAAACAAAGGGAGAACATGCACGTCAATTAATGAGCTTCCAAGTACATGCATGGCAACATCTAATGCTGTTTGCTTGTCACATCCCTCATTAGATTGGGTATTTCTAGAGCTAATAATATAACAGGTAACTATACTATTCAAGACATGATTGCATGTTGTCTTCCTTACCCGCAAACTCTGTCCGGGAATATTCACGATACACAGAATATGCCACCAATAGAATCAATAGACATGCTACGATCTTCCCAGTGCATGATAGGGCACTGGTGGAATAGAATGGCATTGGCATCGTCAAATAGATGCGCGTGGATCTTTATTGGAAGTCCCGTGCGTCAACGACATGCCATCTCAGAGAGAATTACCTGCAAACACGCATTCATGTGCATTATGTATGCTTGTGTTTTTTTTCCATCATATGTAGTCTTCATATCGATCAAAGCATAATCAATGCCTTGGCAGTTGTATGCCATAATGGAGTGTCGGCACTTTGCAGGTCGCTATTGTTCTAATATAGTGCGATAATCCCCAATACAATAGGTGATTGATTATGTAATACTAGTAGTTTAATTCACAGTTTCGCCTTTTAGACGGATTAGACGAACTAAAATAGATATGAATACATAGTAAATGCACATGGTAACTGTACCCCAACCCGCCACTTTACACTGAAATTTTGATTTAATTTTTCAAAGGGATGGCGGTTATGTAATTATTGGTGTACTGCGGCCTCGATATACCGTTGGTCACTGCTAGGTGATTGTAAATTTGGTAATTAAATGCTAATTAATTCAATCTGTAAGACCCATCTTGATTTATTTTGTATGGGTTCATAGTTATCTAGTGCCACCGTCAGAATAACATTTGAGTTGAGTTAACAGTGGAACAGACCATAGCGTGACGATCCGTTCTAACACATACATGGGCGTAGCTAGCCTTATAAATTGTGTACGCTATCTGTAGGGCGCAGGAGTTACACACACACAAACACGCACACACACACACACACATTAAACACACACACATTAAACACACTCACACATTAAACACATACACACATACACACACATTAAACACACATACATACATTAAACACACACACATTAAACACATTAAACACACATACACATTAAAACACACATTAAACACTCACACATTAAACACACACACACATTAAACACATACACACACATTAAATACACACATTAAACAAACACATTAAACACATTAAACACACACACATTAAACACATACACACACATTACACACACATACACACATTAAACACACACACACATTAAACACACACACATTTAAACACACACACATTAAACACTCACACACATTAAACACACACACACACACACATTAAACACATACACACACATTAAACACACACATACACACATTAAACACACACACATACATTAAACACACACATACACACATTAAACACACACATTAAACACACACACATTAAACACACACACACACACACACATTAAACACATACACACACATTGAAAACATACACATATACAAACACACACACACACACACACACACACACACTATTGGAGTTTTGTATACACTATTACATCAGCAACATGCCTATTTGCGTGATTAGGTAATTCCTTGTTTATATATCCTTCATGTCTCCTCGAATTATTTCCGCTAACTGTACAGCCATCTAGGAAATGTGGTGCTTCGATACTAGTATATTGAGACGTCGTGAATAATTAAAGTCCTATACACTGTACTTATATTTCAGCAACGTGTATGCTAACTGAATGTATCTGAAATGCATAGTTCAAATTTAATTCAAATAAACCATCAATAGAGACGCATGAGTTCTCGTGTTTGAAGTTGAATATTTGTTTGATCTAATATTTGTATTTGGATAATGTCTTTAATTGATTTATTAAAAACATTCTAGCTCATATGAACTAATTATTAGTGGGTTCCGTTTTTCATTAATAAAAGTGTTGCCTTATCTTGCAAGTCACGCATATCGGTAGATTGAAACATGTAGGACCAAACAATCTAGTAGGTCTTTGTACATATTGCAAACCGGTTTATATAAATAACGGCCATACACGACATATTGAAATTACCGTTAACGGCAGATAAGATATTAAAATAGAAGCTTGTTCCTTCGTGTGTCTTTACAAAATCGTGAATACCTGCCTCAATTAGGAACGTAGCCATGGGAGAACGATGAGGTAATGTCACAGTCCTGAATTTGCTTATAAAGTAACCGTAACTCCAACTTTATCCATAGACTACACCATTTCTGAGGTTGGGGTTAAGGTCACCTTAGAGTTACGACGGTTCGTACTGGAATGCCCAAATTCGTACTATGGGCCGTAATTGTAGCTGTTCCTTTATTAATGTAAACTACATATATGGATAAATAACCTGGAGAAGTCCCTGCAGCTTTTTACTGATAAATATTGATCACATAATATGCAGTTATTTTATAGGTAGAATAAAATAACTACATTGTCAAAGCTATATTTTGTTCTTTTGCTACATGGTAGTTATATTTACATAATGATTTAACATTTAATTCAATTTACACGTTTAAAATAATACATGACCAAAAGAAATGTACACAGGTGTGTAGCAGCGTTGGTATTTTAGTAATTGCTTTGTATTTCATCTAACATATGTATTTATTTTTAGTCTTTCAGTAGACGCTGCTACAGGTGCGTGCACTGCGTATATTTAGCTACGCCAATGCACATAGGACTGAAATACAATAACAGAACTCGACGGTATTGCTGTACATACATGCTCCTCTTCTTGAAGCATCGTAGCAAATGGGTGAAAGATTCCCTCAGCGACGTTAAACTCCATAATCACTCACTCACTTCTTGAAACAATATTTTCTAAACACTCTACATGCAATGCTTACCTGGTTAATTGCAGTTAGTAGTGAACCACACTCAGGAGCAATTCACAGTGGTGTGAATATGTTCAACCTTACACATGTTACATCATACATAGTAATTAAGTAGCTGATATCGATCACACTTCGTTATTAGTAAAGATGGTAAAATAAATCTAATTACAAAAGTGACACAGTACCTCGTGATACTGGTCGATTATCCAATGAGTAGGAAGAACGCAGTTTAGTATTAATTATGCATATATACAATCGTTGAGCCAGGTGTATCTTCGCATGCATAAACCTAAAGCATTTAGCAACAATCTCCAGCATAATGGAACCACTTGACAGTTTGTATTGGTAAATAAGCAGTTGACCTAAAATTTAGAAAATTTTGAGATTGAGAGTTAGGGAGATAGTCATAAAGAGAGATAGCTAGTGAGAAAGAGAGATGGGAGAGAGAGCGAGAGAGAGAGAGAGAGAGAGAGAGAGAGAGAGAGAGAGAGAGAGAGAGAGAGAGGGGAAAGAAAGAAACAAAGACAGGGAGAGGTTGAAAGGTAATTTGAAAGGATTCAACTTTAATTCTAACCATATGATATCCATTTAGTATGTCATCGTTTTGTCAGCTTCGTAGATCACCGAAGGTTTTACGATATATCATTATCACAATACTAGTATTTCAGCGACATCGCAACGACGTGTTAATGTTGGAATTCGAAGGAGGACCGGTATAATCTATTGTTTATAACATCAGGACGAAACCTATACAGTACTATACCCTGGGACTGGATTCGAATTTGAAAACGCGAGTTTGTAGTCACTGTACCTGTGTGCTATATCCACTGAGACATTTTGTGGAAATATCTACAAAGAATACAGACATTAGATACGGTGGATGTTTGGTGTTATAGAGTTCATGTACGCCATTTCATGTTCTTATCAATTCATATTACTTCGATATAACGCTGTCATTACTACAGTAGTACCAGTATATCGGTGGTATTTATAGTCAATGGCTATACAGCTAGCATGACATAGAAATAAAAATAAGCAGTCTAGATTGCATGTGCCTTTTTATAATGTTCACTATACACTATACTTGCTGAAAGGAATTAATTCGTATTTTGTTGAGATTTAATTTCCCTAAATTTACGTTATGATATAATTTACGGCTTAATTTACATGGGAATACATAATACTGACCTGAAGTGTAGTTCGCTTCCGTATTCACCGACAATATTGGAACCGACTTGATGACTATCCACAGAGTCCACTAATACTAAATGCTTGACCATTGGTAGACAAAAGACAGAAATAACGTTTGTCTGCTTACACACCAATGCCTGATTTCTATGGACAACCCTCAATCTATTCTCCATTAATTAGCGGTGACATGTCCTCAATACGTGTTTTCGAGCACTGGTTCTTTGCTGTCAGAGAAAATAGTATACTAGTAGAGTGTAACACACATGTAGTAGTGACTGTGTCATGAATGATAAATACATTTCCGACAAGTGAAAGGAGGACATAACAAATTTGAACGCAAAATGTATGTCATATATATAGCTTTGATGTACAGGGAAGCGTATAATATAACCGCCTCTTTCGTAAATACATAATCATATTCATTTGTTCTTGAGATACCTACTACCGCCTAAAATACGTGACGTATTTTGAGTTTCTCATATAGATATATGTATTTATCATTGCACTTTTATAGTTTCTCCATACCATTGATACAATACTCAGTTGACATTAAAAACGGATAAAAGGCAAATACAATGTATGGTTAAATTGCAATATTGTCTATTAATAACGATTGATTGAATTGTACAATTAATCAATTCAGTCAAAGACGTTATGGCTATTAATAATACACAGTCAAGCGGATACGGAGTCACTAACTTTGCTTTATAGCTACTAACTGATATTGTATCCAGAGTTTAGAACAACAGTGGGCTAGCATACTAGTATTTCAGGTGATAAAATACAAAAGTGCGAATGTAATATTGCGACACTGAAATATTGCAATTCGTATTAATTGCCAGAATACTAAACTATTCAAAATAGTTCCGCTTTGTCAGGCTGTTCCGATAGCTAGCAGAATGCCCGCAAAGGTGGTTGACGGTTGTTCATTAGACCATGACCAAGCGTTTAAGAGGATGGATAAGCACAACAATCAACGGCTCGGAAAGCATCCTCGAGACACAGGGGCGGGTGGTAGCGCAGTGGTAGAACAGTTGGACTTAGGAGGCAAGGTTCCAGGTTCAAATCCCGCCCCGGGGGCCCGGCATCAATGTTCGCTAAAGTTACCTTTCTGACGCGATATTGATAGGATGCGATGTCTGTAGAGTGGCAATGCAGTTCTCTTGGTCTTGTCAGTACCAGCCGGTGCTCGCAGTTTTACTTCAACATTCAGCGCTACGGATGTTGCGGATTTCCTCCTGCCCTAAACTGACAAACCGTGATATAAGTGAAAGAATCTTGAAAGCAACTCTAAACCCCAATTAAAAAACAAAACAAAACAAAAAAGCAGGATCAGACAGGATCCTGGCAGGACACATTCACTTTGGGTGTCCTGGCCCCGATTTCTGGAAATAATTTGAGATTGAGCTTTTGCTCAGCTGAGATTTCTCCCGTTGACTCAGTGCTGTAACGTCTGAGGTAACGTCTAGGTTTGAGTTTTTACTCGTTACAGCACTCAGTCAATGTTTCGAGAAATCGGACCCTGGTTTATTTTTGAGCATCCACGGTATGTGTCATGGCCCGGACACCTAAAATGAACAGGGCACCTAACTTTTTTTGTTGCTGTGATTTGCTCATTGACAGAGAGAGATTGTTAAGGATGGTTCACGTCATTGCAAACATACGGGTAGTATTCCGTCTGAAGGGTGGCAGTTCCTTTGCACTTTATATTATTTTCGCGTTTCCAATATTCCAATTTATCACATAACATAGCAGTTTGGGAATGCAATAAACCCATGCAATAAATAAAATATGTTCACTAGTGCAATAACACAATCGATTTTTTAAATTGTATTCATACGCGATATCAAAGTATTTTTGGCTCTCTTTTAGAGCTTCTTGGGACGTAATTTGTCGAATATAAAGTTAAAAGATTTGTTCAATTAAATATGCACACAAAGGAGAGCACAATTTTGGTATCTGTTGAATACGAGTATATCCTGACGTAAGTACAATAACAGGCGCCGTTTCTCACAAGGTGTAGAATGTTCTTCACATTGGCGACTCTTTGAAAGTCTGGTCTTGTGTATTCTGTACCACTTCCTCGCCCTCAGGGCTATCTTAGCCTGGGTTATGCGACTAGAGTGTGGGCTTATATGACTGGTGATATTGACCGCTCAGGTCTACTTTAATTAGTTGCATGTTGGATATTCTTCTACTAATGGAACCTATATAAGAAGTGTTCCTGGCGATCCATTCCTAGCTGTAAGGGCAAAGCATCTTGAATTAAATAGCAAATGGTGTGTTAAAGACCAAATGCTTGTTCAAAATCGCGGTTGGTATAGATTCATGTCTGCTCACATAGAACGTTGTGGGCAACGCAACAGGCGAAAGCCGCTAGAGCTGGGCTTCCTGAACATGCCTCTAGAGGAATACGTGGTGCACAGCGTGTGCTTTTAACAGTAAAATTAATATTGTAACCATTCAGCATTCCTTGGAAATTGTGGAATGTTACCTCTATATGTGGACGTCCGGTTTGGACAAAGGTACGATCAATAGCTTTTACTCTCCTCTCTAAATCTCGTACACTCTCGACATACTCTCCCGAATCCTACATCAGAGAGATCACACGTTATGAAGAATCGAGATATTCATCACCCGAACACTGTACATCAAGGCCTACGTGGCTGAAATTGCTCATTATTCTGGACTAATTTATTTTCATTCAGAACGGAATTGTTCATGCTACTGAGATGTAGAAGGACTAAAGACCCTCAACAACTCTGCGAAGAGGGTCTGCGTAACACTACACTAGGAGCGTGTCCATTAAGGCGCGGGATCTTACATTTGTTCATGGTAATGAGACAAGATCACTAAGTTCAAAGATTACTCGATTCATCTTCAATCCTTAGTCTATGGTAATCCGCTGAATGGTTTCTTTATGCCTTAACCAATTTGAGTGCGAGCTAACAGGATATGTTAAATAGCTGGGTCATATTAAACGAATCTAGTGCATTCACCTCATACAGAGATTAAACTGTTTGTTTTGGCCGTTGGCAATTGTATATAAAACGTGTCCATTTAAGAATCGGTATATTGGAGTGCATTACACATGCAATATGCTATCAGGCACACACAGAACCCTTCATAGTCCTTAGTAAATATTGACCCTGAAGGATAGCCAGAAATACCACATTATCTCTAGATATACAGAGCTTACACGACTGCTGACGTTGGCGTTCGCTGACGATTCTATAATTAGGATAAACTAAGATGAACTTCTATAGGTTTCCTGGGGATTTCACTAATGTCAGTGTTTGATGTTGCCAGAGTCTCCAAACTACAGGATTACCACACTGGAAGTATTGTCTGATCACCCATAGAATGCCCACAAATCGCTGTATACTTTTAGATCGGTCTCCCACGGTAGATGCCAACAGTTTGCATGACTAATTCATGACTTACTGGAATCTGTATACTTTCCGGTTGCTGTTTCTTTGGCAGTAGGATATGCGAGGATTTATTTTAAAGGTGGACTTCCTTGTGACTTTGCCTCTTTATAGAGCAGGTTTTCCTGACTCTCTGCAAGTACATTCTTCTGTAAATGTTGGACATCTGGCTGTGATGTTTGTAGCTCAATAACTGGACAAACTATACCATTCAAGCTCTGTATCAAACTAACCTAGTCTGTGACGAGGCATGAGTTTTATTCCTCTTCGGCAGTTTCAAACGTACAGCATACTCCTACTCAAGTACTGGAATGTCGAAAATAGATATTTACTTTTGCGTTCCTTCAGATTTCAGTATTTCCATGGAACAGCGATATCCATCATCATGCTCTCCGCTTTCCTGTAGATCCATGTATATTTAGTAAGCGGGTTTTAGCGCAGTGGTAGAACGTTGGACTTCGGAACCAAAGCTTCCAGGGGGCCCGGTATCAATGTTTGATAAAGTTACCTTTCTGACGCGATATTGATAGGATGCGATGTCTGTAGAGTGGCAATGCAGTTAACATCCTTGGTCTTGTCAGTACCAGCTGGTGCTCGCAGGTTTACTGCAAGATTCTACGCTACGGATGTTGCGGGTTTCCTCCTGTCCTAAACTGACAAGTCGTGATATAAGTGAAAAAATCTTGAAAGCGACTCTAAATCCCAATTAAAAGAGAAAGGTTAAACACTTGCATCGTACCAGTGGATAAAACCGAGTCACAATTCTTACCACTGACCACTGTTTCAAAAAGACGTTCCTAGTTATGATGATAGGATGTCATAATTTGAGGATCCGTTTCCATGCATTTTTGTAATTGTTACTGGGAAGAACCGTTTATATGTCAGGATGACCTAAATTCATGACAGATTTGTGTTGACAATCGTATCTCTCCTTCTCAATGGAATCTATTCCAGTAAAGAGTGGACGAGTTAGGTAGTAACGGGGGCATTCTCCACATCTCCCCCCCCCCTTCCAAGGTTATACGTGCCAATAGTCATACAGTTTAAAACAATAAAGTTCATGTTTGAGTGCACACACTGTCATCACACTGCCACTGCCATGCTACACACAGTAATAATTGTATGGTCCAAGAAGGGAAAAGCAGAACACTATTGTATTATTATTTAATTGAGATTTCATGGGGATTCCAATCTGACATATCACACATATTCGAAATAATATCTAAATGCACAGGATTCTCAGGATAACATATACTACTATAAAATGTTCAGTTCAATTTGATACGGTTGCCGACCACATCCAGGTCCTGGATGGGAGGCTTCAGACCCTGATGTAGATGGTCTTCAATCTCATCAGTCGGTTGCTCACCTCCCGGTACACTCGGATGTGGGATGGAAGCGCGGCTCCAATGTTGATCTGTGTTCCTTAGCTTTGTCAGCAGTCTCGACTTTTCTGAGGATCTCAACAAACAAACAAATCTCAACAGGTGTTGTTGGTGCGTGGACCAATGGTGTCATTGTGGCTCCAGAGAGGAATAGGGTAGCCAGAGCCATAGTCCACGCAGTTGACATCCATGTAGTCATTGAACTCTTCCGCCCGGGGAACACCGACGGACCCACAGCTGAACTTGGAGATCTTCCTTGTAGAGCACTCCGAGACCTAGATGCTGGACCTTCCTCCACAAAGCCTGACAGAAGTGGTGGTGTTCAACTTAGGGCTGGTCATTGTGGCCTGTGACATTACGGACAAAGTCATCAATCTTCCGTTGCACGTCTTGACGACACACTTCCAATGAGTGCATGTCGGTCGAATGGTATTCCTATTATACAGGAACACCTGAGGCGTTCCTCTCTGCGACATCAGGTATTCAACTCTTCGAAGTCCAGTCATATTTAAAAGATATTGTATGCAGCCAATACATACCCCCATAACACAACAGATGGGCGAACTTATAGATACTCAAACAAATTACAAGTGATAAAAACAACTAAAATTTATATTTGGTTAATTTTTGACATTTAGTACTGAACCTCCAAGCAACATGATCAAAACCAGCTTTCATTAGTTACTAACAAATCCCATCACTCTGGAGCAATCCAATTAAGCATAGTTGTGCATAGCCCAGTGTTCCACTGCCTCTCTGACTGTATGACTATTGGCACGCATGATGGGGATAAACCTCTCCACATCCACCTGTAAATACTCATCTTGCCCAGGTCACGTGGTCTAATTCCGCTCTACTCCCTTATCTCCCTGGCCTTCAAACGTATGTATTTCGTGGCAGTGAGAGAGAAATGCGCTATCTTCTCCGCTATCGTCCCAATATGTATATCTCTACCTACTTGTCGATCACAGCTACTCTTTCTGTCGTCGTGACTTCCGGAATCGGTTGCTATGTAGGATGTTGTTATATATATATATATTGTAGCTGTTAAACACGTGTTTTTATTGGTTAGTTTAATAAATAGACACAGGGGAAGACAACTCACTCTGCCACCCTTTGCAAGCCGGAGAAATGTATCATATAGCATTACGGGAAGAGTAAAAACGGAGTAATGAGAAATCTCGGAGTTCTAACCTTCCCTGGGGGAGATGGGGAAACTAACGTCCCTATCATCTCCAACGTTAACCCCCCACCCCCGATGCTCTCATCAATGCACTAAAGGATACCAGTGTTATCAGTATTAGCCATCTTGGTACAGAATCGAATCCGACATCCTTCAAATTCAGAACCAACCGAACGCCATGCACGTATATATGGATCTGACTTGCCGTGCCTTTTCTTGATTGTGACGATACGATTTAATAGCATCGATAGGGTTGTGGATGCTGGATACTAAATACAAATCACAGGCTCATCCTGTTATTGTAAGCTACCTGAGTCCGTCCCAGTCTGAGTACGGTTTTAATTACAGAAATAACTGGAAGCGATCGTGATATCTTGATTGAATGATTAACGTCAATGAAACAGAATCCCCAAATATTACTCACTTACACGTGATGTGAGGTACCCGTAATATAACCATGTGGAAACGGGGTTCTAGTATTACCTCCGAGGTGGAAAATATATTCACATATATATATATATTAATTTCACGAGGGACACATTTTCCGTAACCACTCGTGTCGAGTGGTTTGTTCTAATTATTCACTATAATCATTTTAATGTAATAAACCGTTGAAAACTTGTACATTTCACCTAAGCACGAGAAACACAAAAAGACGTATTCAACACTGTTTATTATGGAATCGTTATTACGCACTATATATCCACCACGTATATTGAATAATTGACAATTTGTTTCGCTTATTACCTCCATTGTGTATTAACTATGTGTACATACGGTAGGTGTCATTGTGTATCAGCATTGAACTAACGGCAATGAAACAGATTCCCCAAATAATATTAGTGTGGGAAGTCGTGATGTCCTACTCACTTACACGTGATGTCCTACTCATCCATCTGTGATGTCATACGCTTCTATGCGATCAGATGTCCTACTCATCTAAACGTGATATACTACTCGTCTATATGTGATGTCCTACTCGTTTATCTGTGATCTCCTACTATTCCACACGTGATGTCCTACTCGTCTATATGTGATGTCCTACTCGTCTATCTGTGATGTCCTACTACTCCACATGGGTGATGTCCTACTCGTCTGAATAAAATTTCCAGCTCAACGGCTGTTTCTGTTTACTTGACAATCGTCGTGTCTACTTTCTTAATATTAGTCGTATCTACTTTTGGGTTCTGAGTTGGCAGTTGAATCTATGTGTAGCAAAAATTTATGCTAATAGAGTTCTTCCAATCAAACCAGGTATTCTATTAAAATATTCTATAGTTAGTTCGGATGCCAACCTATTGTCTCCAGGTGTTTCATGTCTCTGTAGCTACTTACCATCAGTACTGCTGTTTTGTTATAGGTAACGGTACGTACTAGAAAAAAAGGCGTATTAATGGATTTCATATAATCCTATCCAACATACCATTTCGTAATGAGTTGTGACTAACCGCCCATTACATTAACAATAAGGCGGTGAGATACTTAGTCACCTACGTTAGCGATATCGTGGAGGAATGATCAATCGGCTGTCAGAGCTGACAACCTGGATATAAAAATTTCTATGAGCTCAAACACAGAGTGATTTGCACTATGCATCAGCAATGATGTATGAACTCAAGTATAATAAGTTTATTGTTGATTATCGAAGAAGGATTTACCTCAATAACTTAATTTATCCAAATCGAAATCGCAATTGTAAAAATTCACAATATCCCGAATATGAAGATACCAAGTTTGGATCATTTCCTGTTACAATGTACTGTAAAAGACGTATATTTCGCGGACGTAAATTTCGCGGAAATGCTATAATTGACATATTCGCTGGAATTAAATTACGCGCATTTGTCACCCAAAAAAATGGGGAAAAAATATTCACTCACATAATGAACAAAAGTACTAGTATAACGTGCTCGCCGGCGATTACGAACGCAACTAGTTCTAAAGACCAATTAAAATAGGATAAAGCCAAGTAATTACGGATGACTAGGGCAACACGTGGCCTCAGACATCGTGAGTAGACTTTTGATTATCAAGGTTAACAAGATTAGTTGAGAAGAAATGAGTTAGATTCATCGACAGGAAATACATTCTCAAGCTAATTAAATGATAGTTTAAACACGAGTAACAATGAAACAATGAAACAGTAGACATATATTATTAGATTGCTTAATTTACTGGGACCACTATACTAGTCAGTGCATCACGTGATTGCAAAACGACTCAGAGTTGATTGAAGAGCAGACTAATACTAGTATAGATTTTAACGTTTAATTAATTTTTAATAACATCGTTTAATTAAATTATTCAATCGTATCTTCTGTGTTGTGTTTTTCATTCATTAGTATTAATTACATCGTACAGTAATATGTCCGCTTCAATAGTAAACTTAGGGCTTCATATTTCGCGCGGACTTAAATTTCTCGTAAATTGTCTTTGCACGTATAGCGCGTAATATAAGTCTGCACGAAATATAAGTGTTTTACAGTAACTTATTGATGGTTGGCCTCCATAATCAACGTCAACTTATCACTATGACATATTATTTCTATCATTTGAAAAGCAGTTCTGTGATATTTTATGAATGCTTCTCAAATCCATGCAGCAAACCCCTTAAAATCCTTGTGCCATTGTCCTGCTGTGTAAATAACAGCATACCAGTATTACAACTTGTATTTGTAACCAAACAGACAGTTCATCCAGACAGTCCCATACCTAAGTATTGTTCTTCCAGCAGTCCTGTACTTAAGTGCTGGTCTTCTAGCCAGTCATGTATGTAAGTGCTATTCCTTCAGCCAGTCCTGTACTTCAGTGTTGTTCTTCCAGACAGTCCTGTACTTAAGTATTGTTCTTCCAGATGGTCCTGTACTTAAGTGTTCTTCCAGATGGCCTGGTGCTTAAGTGTTATTCCTCGAGATGGTCCTGTATTTAAGTGGTGTTCTTCCAATCGGTCTTGCTTGTCGACTTCCAGATAATAGATCTACATCTTCTGCTGAAGCTAAAGCAATATTTATTGCTTTAGAAGCCATTCAAAGATTCAAACCCAATATTTTCTTATTCACTGTCCTGTCAACAGGCAATTAAAAATTATAATCATAACTCATTAATTACAGAAATTTTACAGCTCCATGATTTTCTCACAACCTCGCAGTATGAGGTTGTCTTCTGCTAGTTGCCGGGTCATGTGGGTATTAGGGGTAATAGTTTGGCCGATTATCCGGCTAAGGCCGCCCATGGTATTTCAGTCTCAACAATGTCAGTACCATACAACGATTCAAAACAAAACATCACTTGCTACATTAAATCGCTCCGTCAAAATAAATGTGATATGGAAATCCATAATACATTACACCATTTTCAACCCATCATTAGTTTTACACCGTATTCAGGGGGTATATTGTCGTCAGGACGAGACTGTCCTGCTACAATGCCGCATCAGTCATACCTTTTCCACCCACTCTTACATTTTAAAGGGCGAGGATAAACCTCAAGGCGTTGGGTGTGACGAAGACCTTACGGTCAAGCACGTCTTGCTTGACTGTGTGGACTTTGCAACCCAGCGTGCCGGGTTTTACTCCTCGCCAAACCTGAAGCATCTCATCCTATCGTTTTTAAAAGAAATTGGTTTGTATCATAAGTTTTAATCTTTCACCATTGCATACTTAATTTGATTGTATTCATACTATTTATTCCATTTCACCATTCTTTATTCTCAATCATATCCTTCAATTTTAAGAAAAAGTTTTTTTGGATGTCTTTAATTTTAACTCATTTATATCATAATTAATCATTCCTCGTCACGTATGGGTGAAAGATTCCCGTTGTGACGTAAAACACTAATTCACTCACTCACTCACTCACTCCAGACAGCCCTGTACTTAAGTGTTATTCTTCCAGACGGTCCTGTACTTAAGTATTGTTCTTCCAGGCAGTCCTGTACTTAAGTCTTGTTCTTCCAGACAGTCCTGCTCATGACATCCCAGACATCCATGTCTACAGTGACCGCTGCTAACATCCCGGCTCTCAATGGATATATACACATAGTGGACAGGGTAAGACACAATACAACTTGTCTGTTTAATGTTTGTATACTCCACAAGGAGTTGAGAAGGAAACTAGTATTATGGGTTGGTGGGGTGATGTGGTGCAAGTTAAATATTAATTATTATTGTTGTTAATATTTAAATTAACAAATTATTATTATTATTATTATTATTATTATTATTATTGGTTGCCTAAACAAATTCAAAATTTTATTATTTTCATATTTATGAGTTCATGTGTTGCTGGGTTTCCATATACTGAAAACTGATGTTGCAATATGAGTGAGACTATCTTTACAGCTGCAATGCCGATATTTACATATTTACATTGTTTTAAGAGTTTAATTTATGATTTATATCCCAGGTTCTGGAACCTTTTCAAGCGGAGTCGGATCTTCCGGATCTAGAGGAGTTCTTTTCTGGGAACCCTGACTACTCCATGTTCTACACTTATCTAGTTGTGAGTACACTATGTGTACACTGTGAGTACACTATATGAGAACACTATGAGTACAATGTGAGTACACTATATGAGTATATAATATGAGTACACTGAATACACCGTGAGTACACTATTATGAGTACAATGTGAGTACATTATTTGTACACTATGAGTACACTGTGAGTGCATTATTATAAGTACACTATGTGAGTACATTATGAGGTCTTAATTCTTGTATAAATTAACAGATTTTAATTATATTATAGAGTAGTTATGAATCCTATACACTGTAACAACCACCTGAGCCAACACAAATTCATCCAGTCTTTTGCAACAGTGAAAAGAACCCATTAACTGCATGTGCTCCACGGTGTGTTTGTGCAAACGAATCGCACGAGTCTCGGTGGGAAATGATGTGGAAATGGTACGGGTCACTCGTTGTTTCATCTGTTGACAGAAGCTGGATCTGATTGGTGGGCTGGAGGACATGGACCAATACACTCTGCTTGTGCCAGACAACTCCGCAATGATTGGAATGAACATTACAGTGGTGAGTGTGCAGCAGAGTTAGAGCTGGGTTATCTGCCCTTTCTGGGTTATCTGCCCCTTCTGATGTCATTCATGGGAGCAATAATAATTCATTATTATTACGTCCACTGTGGTGAACAATATCTAAACCTGAGTTACCTACCCTTGATGATGCATTCTAATCCTCGAGCTACATCATGTGACTATGTATACTCGGACACCTTAGGAATGTTACCATATCTAAAAAATGTTCTAACCAATCAAATTGCTGCTTCTAAATGTCCTGCCATGTCTATGCCCATCGATGCTTTCTGTGTTATTTCAGACAGTCAAGTTTCTGCAGTACTATATGCTGCCTAAAATTATATTGACGCCTTCAGTTATCCCAGAACAAAGGGAGGCTACTCTTCTTGGGGAGGACTTCCCATTGGTTTTCACAATCAGCGATGGAAAGGTAAATGTATGGCTCTGTTGGTAATGACATTACGAGGCATGATATTTAGGTTCACAGTTAGTCAAGGAATGTTGGAGTTCCATATGCCTTACAAATGTGCCAATCTCTGCCTGATGTCCTATAGTGGGCTAGCTAGTACCACCAGCTATAGTAGAATTCCAGTCTAGTACAAGTAGGGGATGCACACAGAAAAAAATCCAGCCGTTATATGAGTGAAATAATCTTGAATGCAACTAAACCCAAATTCAACCAACGAATCTTACCATTTGACAAAACATGGAATGTTTGTATTTTTAGGGTCTTCATTTTTTTCTTCCTCCTGATTAATTTAGGAGTTTGAATTAATAGATGGTATGGAATAATACAATAATTAGGGTACTGTCATTATGATTATTATTATTATTACACATTTACATAGTGTAGCTGTACTTCACACGTTTCAGGTGTATGTGAATGGAGTTGTGATCAAATCTGCTGACCAGCTGACCAGTGGGGGAGTGGTGCAGGGTCTGTCCAGTCGGCTACATCCACAGATTAGCCGCTGCGACCAGAAGCTGACCAAGACAGTACAGGTCAGTCAGCATGAACACACCCAACATCATATGTCCACTCCAGCACTCCAGCAGATAGCCTGGTTACTCAGATTCCTGCAATACTTTCTGCTACCTAACATTATACTAGCTGACATCCTCCGGTATCTTGGAACAAAGGGAAGCTACTCTTCTTGGGGATGACTTCCCGTTGGTTCTCACAATCACCGATGGAAGGGTATATACTCTTTTGGTGATGACATGACAAGACATGATATTTAGGTTTACAATTATTTTGTATTATAATCGATTTTTCACTTCAATACTGCTGAGTAATGAGTGAAATTTGAAAACAATCGTGTCCAAATTAGAGCAGAATGCATCTTCACATGAATCCTGTGTATGTACTATACATATACTATTGATAATTTTCAGTGGTTTTCATAATTTCCAATAAGAACTTAAGTGAGATGACAGAAGTGACAATATTAACTTGTTACTGTCAGCTATGTAGGTTATGAATACTGGAAATTAATTAGCATGTTTCAGTTCTTTTGCTGTTTCATTCAGCGATCACTTCATGTTTCAGAGTCCCTGTGTTCCGTGTTCCACTGGCAAATACACGTGTCCATCTGGCTTTGAGCCGGCAGACGACGCGACTCTGATACGGAACCAGTGCACATACAAGTCGGCCCTTGGTGACGGCCAGACGTACGATGTCATGGGATGCAATGGCATCTGTCAGTCAACCACCGTGGTGAGAACTGAGCTAGGAAGTCTGGGGGGGCCTATTCTCGAAATGTTCTTGCGACCGTACGACAATCTTAAATATTCATATAGTAGGGCTATGAAAATGTTACACAAGTTCTTAGGACGTTTCAAGAATAGGCCGCATGAGCTATAGCTGGTGGTGCTTGTCATCCTAGGAAGTCTGAGCTAGCCTTACGCATACCTGGAGAATGAGGAAGTTTGCCGAACGTTAAAAAGTCAGTTGGTGATATTACAAGATGTCTTGATGGATTAATTAAGTACAGTATGGTGATGTTGATCAGAGTTGAAGCACCTTGCTCATGTTACTTTAGGTGTTTGGATTTGGCTGTAGTTTTCTTGTACCA
>JAUTBT010021617.1:0-20866 GCA_032361225.1 Lepetodrilus schrolli
GTTTGAGTTGTATGAATTTCCGTTCAAAGGTTGTTGGATAAAGAAATTAACACACTCGCTAGTGTGTCATATTGATTGTACGACACTCGTTATTCCAAAGTTGATAATTTGACTTTGGAATAAATCGTGTCGTAAAATCAATATGACACACTAGCTGGTGTATTAATCTCTATATATGTCAAAACTTTGTAAAACTGGTGTACTGACATTTACAATACATACGAGAAAATGCATGGGCATTAATATGTTGCAAGTGCGTGTGGGCCTATATACGTGGAGTTTACGATAGTAATCACTGAATCTAATGTCGTTCTGTATAGTATGGAATTATTCGCAGTATAATGGGATTCAGTCAGAGGTTGCTGTGTCACGAACTGACCAAAGCTAATTTGCTAATTGTCATCAGAGAGCAAACCATATTATATATGATTCATCAACTAGATATTCCAAAGTCATATTAACCAAAACATTTCCAATGTTTAAAGCGTTATGCATCTTATGATATCAGCAATAAACACAAACTTCAGGAAAAAGCATTTCATTTAGTATTAAGGTCTTTAGTTCTTATCTGATCTGATATATCATGATAATGTATAGAGATTAGTTCCCAATGTTCTACAGTTTTATTTTATATCAACTTTATGTCTCGATCGCGAGTGTAAAATTCCCAGCATGTGTTAACTCGTGACCGTGCCACTGATGACGTCCTCTATCATTAAAGAAGTATTATGGTGGAATCATATACCCCACATTGTTTAACATCCACTGAAGTCAATACGAGTTTTAACGACCCCCTTACCAGGTGCAGCAACAGTCTATTTCCGCCCTAAACGTTTCTATATCGGATTTGAGTGTTCCTCGATGAACATAGAATGCGGAATAGTTTAACCCTCGACATGCTGGAGGTAAATAAAGAGCACCGCGTATGCCTGATCCGACAGGGAGAAGGTTAAACTTACAGTGTATACACCTAGTGTATATATAGGAAGGAGATTGACAACCAAATTAACTCAACGAGCAGTATTGTGAAAATCGTATCGATGTCGTTTGTTTAAATGATCATTACGACCCATTATGTATTTGGTCAACAGCTCCTCCAATCGTGCTACTGGAATTCGGAGACGTAACAACTGTATGCTGAATAGTATATACTGTATGCCCGGATATACGTAGGCGTTAAAGGCATGCAATCACAGATACATAGTGGTCTCACGAAGTTTTACCAGAAAATATATGCATTTAATTTTACTACACAAGTGCTTTATACATCCAACTACCTCTTCCTCATATTCCACTGGTCATCAATATTTTAACATTTTATTGAATTAGATATAAATGGCGGCAGATCAATAAATGAAAACAAAACAAGGGAAATGTTAGGTGTTTCAGCTTTACACCACCTCGAGTTGTCCTCTTATTGCATTAATTTATAGGCAAAAATAAATACTAGCATATGCAGGTTACAGTGTGTACTGGAGATTCGAGCAAAATTCCATATCGGGAGGTTGCATTGGAATTGTAGCTACCATACAGCTGTGTAAAGACGTATTGAAGTACAAACATGGTTTTATGTATGTCAAGTGAATGTACTTTGCAGTCGTAGATATGAACTAGTTCAAAACGAGCATAAATATATGTGATTGTATACCTTTAAACGTAGTCGTACATGTGTGTCGTTTGTTAATTGAAGAATGCCATCTAAATGAGACCTAGGAACGTTTCTGGCTTTTGTTCTGAATAATAGCTATCCTAATTTAGTATTTAAAATGTATTATTATCGCAAATATACAACACGATTCCATAAGTTAAATGTTTGTACAAGGTACAAACCAGTCCATTATCATTATGTCATCTGAGTCGACCCCGAGATACAAATGCCAACGTATATTCCTAATATTAAAGTATAGTTACGTCTACAACTGCCGGGAGTTGGTGCTTGCCTCTGCAATTGCATGTTCCAAGCATGTGCATGCAAACTGTTGGTAGTCTGTGCCATCCCTTATTCTCACCCAAATATTCCTCAAAATTCTCACCTTGAACAATTAAGCAAGTCTAGATTTCTGGAGAACAACACTTCAGCGTCTCCTTTCATATTAAAAATAATACCAATAAATATAATATATATTTAAATCATTTACTTTCACCCGCTGAGAAATTGGTAGCATTCGGATAATGGTTATTCGGAGGGTACTAGCATACCTTCGCTACCTCTGACACAGTGCATCCGTGCAGTACGACTCTTTAGTCATGGCCGATGTACGCCGATCTGTGTATTATTATTGAGAGAGTGTTATCTGGGACATCACCAAACATTGTGTACTGAGAGGAGAAGGGTCACTACTCTTATAAGATATTCAATACGTGGACGCCGTCGAGATGTGAATAATACCGACCCTGGCTCTAATAGGCTTACTATATCTTTTTTATTAACAAGTTGAATACAATGTACGAATAACAAGTTGAAAATAGTGTATAAAGTATTAAAAACCTATGTTATAGTCAACTTATACTTAAAATACTATTACGATTCCAATTGCAAGAATACTTGGGGCGGGTGGTAGCGCAGTGGTAGAACAGTTGGGCTTCGGAGCCAAAGGTTCCAGGTTCAAATCCCGCCCGGCATCAATGTTCGCGAAAGTTACCTTTCTGACGCGATACTAATAGGATGCGATGTCTGTAGAGTGGCAATGCAGGTTTACTGCGACATTCAGCGCTACGGATGTTGCGGGTTTCCTCCTGCCCTAAACTGATATAAGTGAAATAATCTTGAAAGCGACTTAAAACCACAAACAAAACAAACACACACAAACAGCATGAATACTTGATGCACGTAATAATACTTTTTCTTATTTTTGTTTAGCATCATGGCCGATGTACGCCGATCTGTGTATTATTATTATTGAGAGAGTGTTATCTGGGACATCACCAAACATTGTGTACTGAGAGGAGAAGGGTCACTATTGTTATAAGATATTCAATACGTGGACGCCGTCGAGATGTGAATAATACCGACACTGGCTCTAATAGGCTTACTATACCTGCGGTGGAGTTCTCTTGTCAGTTGTGCCCTGAGATTCGTACCTTGAAATGACAACCTTTTAAAATAATACATCCACGATACTCCCTTTTTATAAAGTTTTTAAAAAATATCTTTTTTATTAACAAGTTGAATACAATGTACGAAAGACAAGTTGAAAATAGTGTATAAAGTATTAAAAACCTATGTTATAGTCAACTTATACTTAAAATACAATTACGATTCCAATTGCATGAATACTTGGGACATCTGCAATATATTTTCGGATAGTTTGCATGACAGATCGGTTGGTTGGTTGATTTGGGTTTTAAATCCATTTTCAAGATTTGTTCACTCACATCATGGATCGTCCCAAATGGGTGAAAGATTCCCGCAGCGACGTTAAACTCCATAATCACTCACTCACGTACATCATGGCTTGCATGCATGTGTACTGCTTGTACTAGTCTGCATTGCGATTGCACGAAGAGAGGGGTATTAGATATGCAGAGGGGTTTACAATACGAAGAGAGGGGTATGAAATATGCAGGTTTTGTACTTAGAGGTAAACACTCCCTGGAACCCAAAGTATCTGCACATGAAACTACATGTCAATGGTGTATCTTGGATTCATCTCTCCTGATGGTGCTTGCTCTGTGCAAATATCCAATACGATGTGACCCCCCATTTCCCAACTAGAGTTAACGATATTGCATAGAGCCACCACGAAACGTCGATTGTAATATGGATTAACCTTCAAATGCAAACAATTCTAATACAGCTGTTGGTAGTTTCAAACTAATAAAAATATCAATGCCATGTCAAAAGAATGCAACGATTTCAATGCATCTTGAAAGGAACCTTTCACTTATGTTGCGTTATGGCGTATACCTCTGACCTCGATAAAACGTCTGTTGGACTGAAACTGCATGAGCTGCCATATAAGGCAAGCCTGGTATATAACGTGTTGTCGGGGAGAGCTGGTCATAAAGCTGCACCACGTGATCAATTCTGAGTGGGGTACCTTTAAGGCTACGGGTGGTCCCACGCTATGTACAAGGGGTGAATGCAGGGAGTTTCCAATAATTGCGTCTCATATCCTCGTCAAAAAAAAAAACAGAGAGGAAAGTACCGGTAATGTAGTATATGTCATACGCAAATTATTCTGCATAATCTTCTTTTTTTTAGTATCATCCAAGCAGTTTGCATAATAGCATAACAGTAAATGGTACGTAAGTGTTTGCGCAAATCTATCATTCACACAATTGACTGGAGCATTGCTGAATATCACCCCCTGAAAGTCGTGTCCAATGCCTCCTTCTATACGCACATATGTAGCACACAAGTAGTCACTTGGTCTACATCTCGAGGATGTCATAACATGAGCACTTTCCTCAAAGACCAATACACATTGGTCTTACTTTGTAAACACTACTGAATGATAATAATACTAATAATACTAATAATAATGTGCACTTTATATTGCGTCAAATCCACGCTCGAAAGCGTGCCCATAGCGCTCCCCTATTACCCCGGTCAATGGATCGGTGTGCTCTCAAATATCCTTCTCAACTTCCTGGGGAGTATACAACCCAAGCTGCCTTTCAATACGCTAGAAGGTGTTATCATTCACATGCCCATATTATCCTCCCAAGATAACCATTCTCTGCTTGGTGAACAGGCATTTTCGAACTAAGGTGACACCACAAGTTTTTCAGCCTATGATTCAATGTGGGGCAGGAACAAATCCTAGATACTCTCAGGTTCTAGATCACCCATCCATGAACAAGCCGCGCTCGAACGTTCTTCACTTTAATCTGATTGGTCAGCCATGCAATGCGCGGGAACATGTACCACCACAATAATGGCTTTCTTTAAATGTCGTGCATCCAAGTTGCCCCATTTAAGCGGGCAATAATGTTTTGGGCCGTCTTGAAGCAGACACGTCTGAGGGAACGCCGAACGGTGCAGATGTAGGTTTGTCTGTAGAATGACCATTAGGGCTGAAGACTAAACCTAGAACATGACGTCAGAGTCGCCACACCAGCCAAAGACCAGTACATACGGGCACAACATATTTTCGACAGGTTAACAGCCGGCAGAGAGACTTCCGCCCGGATACCGGAAGTCAGAACCTTTGATCAAATAGTTCGTAATCGGTCACGAGCAGGTGACGTGTATTACATGCATTGTGTGCCAGAAACATGTCCTAAGTCGCCCAGTACACTCGCCTGTTGTAGAATCTCGACGTTTGGTTACACCAGACGAAGTATGCGCCAAATGACACAGGTTCCCCCACCACACTATGGTGAAAGTGAAGTCATTACACAGAAATACTCATGTCCAGAAATGCCATCTTCTAAAATCAGGTAGAACCTCCGTTCATAGCTAAAATATCGGCCAGTTCAGTAAGACACGACATCTTCACTAATATTCCTGAACCTTTTCCGATGACAAATGATGCGTGTATTTAATTAACATCGGAACACTAGTACTTTTGTATTAATAGATCTGCTTATATGGCAGGATTGAGTTAATTTCTCGTGCACCGCCAGAGAAATTACTTTATAGCTTGTCAATCACCACCTTAAATATATAAGAAAATATTTCAATATGTTGTTAAACGAATGGTTGGTATATGTAGGCATATGTCCAATCGCCCGTCAAATTCGCTACAAATTGTTCACGTTACATGGTTGTTTTCTCACTGTAAGCCCGCATTCCTGTTCGTATTCGTCATACTTTACCCAACCTGATCCACCTGCCCATTCCGCGGCCAGTATACTAAAAGTGTCTTGTTAAAATACCCATTGATGCGAAACAAAATCTGAGCTAGGTATAGTTTAGGCAAGAAGGTCGTTTTCACTATTTGGGTGCACTGGAGGTCATGTGACGTCCAAGCATACAAAAGGATATCTCTGTAAACACCTAAATATGAATGCTGTACGAATTTGACGACTGGCTCTTATTGTGTATCTATGTGGGAAAATGTGTATAATGTGTGTGCGTGCGTGCGTGCGTGTGTGCGTGGTATGTAATATGTATCTGCTTAACCATGATTATCCTATCCTCATCATCTTGCTCTGCCAGTGTCTAGTAACTTCAAGAAAAATCTACATAATAGCAGCATTTATATCATAATTTATGAAAATGATTCTTGGAAGTAGCTCTATTCACCAATTAAACCACAGCCAACTAATCTGTCACAATTTAGCCGTTCGAGCCATTGCCATTGACTATTCCGTACCGGGCAGAAATGTAAAATACATGGGTTTTTTTGGCATCAATTCAGTTTTAGCCAGACCACAAATATGGAAGCTTTGTGGCAAACGTAATATAACATCAATTGGAATACAGGAACTCTTAATTGCTTCATTGTACCTCGGGTTTCTGGATATTTTTCTCCGATCAATCCTGTGTTCCTCTCGGAGCCGTTAATCAATGGTGAGCACTCTGATCAGCGAATAGTGAGCATCAGACAAGTGAGTGGTGAGCACCAGATGGTATTTGTCTCCGAGGTCGTGGCAATGTTAAGTCGCTTAATAATCCTTTGGAGGAGAACTTGTCAGGAAAATTGTAATCTGGATTTATAGAAACTAGCCCTGTAGAAGTATTGACAAGACCAAGGGAGCGTTCATTATTCTGAAAACTATACCTGGAGATAAATTGTCTTGGGTACATTTTACCCCTCCCTGCTAGATTAGACACGGACACTGCTCTTTAGGGCATCTTCGGTAGTCTCCAGCATGGAAATAGTTAACACGTCTTTGACCGTGCTATCATCAACTGCGTGTTTCAGTTGTAGGAATGTAATGTTCTGTGTGGATAGGCTGTGTATTTATTGTATTTCAACTGGTAGTATTTCGCTTTTGTCTGATCCTGTTGAATTTGTGTCAATAAAATATGTTGAAATCAAATCAGGTGGTAGTGTGGGTAATGTTGGGTATTGCATCAGCCCGCAGTATGGTTCTTGTGTGTATCCGTGTATTAAAATTATTAATTTACTCTTGTATCACCATGTGTAGAGAAAGAACATAAACAAATATGAAATGTGAAAAAATGTTTTTCAGGGTATCTGGAGCGTTTCCACTCCCCCGCACACAAAGTGAGCGTGGTCCACGTACCAGAATACTGGGGAGACGTACAACGAATGATGAGTAAGTACAACTGTTGGACTATGATCTCCATGTTGACATTCGCGTGTTCATGGTAATATCATGATTAAGAAACACCATGTAGATTAAACCTCATTCCTTGTCAAAGACGTTTCATGACAATATTTTCCTTTTTTATTTTTTTTTGCATTTTTTTTTAAACATTGGACACAAGAACACTGATTTAAACTAAATCAGTGTTCTTGTGCCCAATTTTTTTAAAAATGCCAAAAAAATTATTTTCCTTTTTTAAAATGATTTTCTTTTTCATTTATTTTTAAACATTGGACACAAGAACACTGAACTAAATCAGTGTTCTTGTGTCCAATGCTTAAAAATAAATGGAAAAAAAAAATCATTAAAAAAAAAGGAACAGATTAAACATCTGTGTTAATGACTATACTACATGTTGATGTTAATAATAATAATAATAATATGTCCATTTATACCGCGCCAAACTCCACCGCTCATGGCGCATACACAACATGTCTAAAAAAAGGAGAGTTCACAAAGCAAAGAGTTCACAGATTGAAGGCAAGTTGAAAGAGATAGGTTTTCAAGTGGCGTTTGAAGGAGTCCAGTGATGAAGAGGATCGGATGAAGCAATATACTGGCGATTACCCCTCCCAAGCATCTGTGTCTTGAGTTAATACCTCAGGATTATGTTTTTATGTATATTATCATTATTATGTTTGCCCAGGTCCTGCCAGGATTCAGGAATTAGTGGATGAGACCAACGCCACAACCCACCAACTTAGGCTGAAGTGTGACACAATCTGCAAGGATAATGGGGTGCGTTCTCGAAATAGTTGTCAATAAATGACATCAAATCCAATATAACAGAAGTGATAAACATACGTGAACTTTTTCCTAGCTGTAATTCAAGATAGAATGCCATCTACGTCATACAGATTTCCTATTTACAACGTTTTAAAATCGATGCGATGTTTTCTTAAATAAAATCGCTGTTCGCTTCCGGTACTTTCCAAAGTGGGAACGAACAATTTCTTATGTTGTTCCAATGTGTTAACTGTACTGTAGGGAGTGTGTCAGTTGTGTCAGCACGATTACCTCTTCACGGTGATCGTAGAAAATGGGTGAAGGATTCCCGCAGCGACGTTAAACTCCATAAGTTTCTCTGGGTATTTGCGAAAGCACCAATTTATGTTAAATAGCATTGTAGTACGTGTCCGCTACGTTTCATATCACGGAAACGAAAGAGACGTTTTCTTTTTTTAAATTGGCAATCCAATTGCATAATTACATCTACCCTTCAGGTGGAAAGCAAGTTCGACGTGTGCGATGGAAGCGAGGTTTGGAACGAGATCTGCAAGTACGCCGAGAAGATCAACGCTAACATGATCGTCATCGGGTCACGTGGTATGGGGGCCATCAAGCGCACGCTTCTCGGCAGCGTCAGCGACGGCGTCCTGCACCACTGCGACATCCCCATCCTCATCTACAAGGAACGTCATCAACACCACCACCACTAGACGACGTGGTGAACGTCCTGACTGACCAAGCATACAGTCTGACCTTACAGAGGTCGATGAGAACAGTGTACTCAGTCAATCACGTAGCAGCACCCGATGCACGTTAATCATATACACGTTAACCCTCTGCATGTTGCAGGCAACCGGAGATGCCCTAAGGAGCATTACCTGTGTTTAATCCAGCAGGGAGGGTTAATATATATTTCTGTTTACAATTATTAGGCAGATCACTGATAGTTGGTGAGGAGACCACATATGTAGGGCAGTGTTTAATAGTCACGTACAAAGACGTTGGAGGCCATTTGTTTTCGAATTTGTTCATGACCTTTTTACATTTATGTAAAAATCAGGTTTGAAAATCGAAATAAATTGTCTCCATGTGTCTTTGACGCGGTTTTAGAACACAAAGTCGGAGTGTATTGGAGTAGTAGCCAGTATTTATCGCGATACCCCCCCGACTAAAATTTCGAATAACTAATTATACCAACATGCTAACGGAGATTAGACTAATGCCTCTATGCCTTCCTCAAAGTTACATGAATATATATGAAGATATAGTCGTTTCGGCAAGGTAAAAATATCGATGTGTAACAGGTATATTGTAGCCAAATGCGTGATACTGTAAATCGGTTGTGCATTTATCGTTTTCTTCTTATTTGCCTAATGTATTTGTACTACTCAGGCAATACATTTTTCTCATCCATTTGTAATCATTCGCACATTCTATTCAGATATGTTTAAATAATCAGGTAAATAAAACTTGTTAACACATTGAATTGCGTCAAGGGTTATACATTTTATTATTTATTTTTAAATTGGGGTTTAGGTCGCTTTCAAGATTCTTTCACTTATATCACGACTTGTCAGTTTAGGGCAGGAGGAAACCGGCAACATCTGTAGCGCTGAATGTTGCAGTAAACCTGCGAGCACCGAGTGGTACTGACAAGACCAAGGATAACTGCATTGCCACTCTACAGACATCGCATCCTATCAATATCGCACCAGAAAGGTAACTTTCGTGAACATTGATGCCGGGATTTAAACCTGGAACCTTTGGCTCCGAAGTCCAACTCTTCTACCACTGCGCTACCACCTGCCACCCCCCCCCCCCGGCAACCCTATAATAACTCTAACCATAAGATAGTCTAGTGGGGACCTAAGGGCTAAAGAAGAATGTGTACGCTGTAACAATACATGATGTCACAACTGCAATCCTCAGACAGTTCTATTAGTTAGCCGAGTGTCATATCATGTGAAATCCGGCTTCCACATTAGATTTCTATCGACAGTTCGAGTTGTACATGTATTTTTCGTCCTCACAAAATTCCTTACAAATTGTGTTATTCGGATGTCGTGGATATAATAAAATGACACAGACGTGAAGCAACGGGAGGGGGGTGCGGGAGGAAATCATACCAAAAATATGTGACATGTGTAGTGAATCTAGAGTCATTTAGCGATGTCGGCCATGGAACTTGAATTTATGTTTTATACGACACCAAAACATACCGGAAATTAAACAATAGTACAATACGGTCTTTCTTTGAACAAGACTCCTAAACAAAATTAACGAACCAGCAATGCAGCATGGTCTGGTTAGAATGGCTTCTTGATCTATGAACCTTAGGTTTTGGACAAAATAACACTGTTCATGGTTGATAATAACAAATGTGTTAAACTTTATTTTGTCTACCTTTTGGGCATAATCCTTGAACAGTTAATGTTTTCAAAACGAATTCTTTGCGTCGATCAGCCAAGCGAGGAGTCTGACCGGAAGTTCGCTTTCTTCAAGCGATTTTCGGTTAATCAAAATGTTGGATTTGTATTTTAACGAATAATGGACTGGACTGTGCATCGCTCGGGAACGTAAATATTACATTCGTAAGTTTCTATCATTCAAAGTGATCTCTTACAGTAATTTTATTAGGTGTTGGCAACTCAGTTAATAGCATTAATGCTATAGTTTAAACATATTATAAAGACATACAATCACGGGTGTGTGTACATATTTCATGGTCAAACGTATATTTACATGGAAGTATGTACATTTGATGTGTCTACACAAGTATATATTGGGTAAACAGCTATATTTTCCGCATATCCCACTGATTTTAAATATTTCATATTTTATTATGTTTTAATATTTATAGTATATATATAGCATTATTGGTACCAATGTCGTGAACAGTTATTTTGACTGTGTTCAATTATTAGAGTTATCCCCCTTAGTCTATTATACTATAGAAATTTAATATATTACACTACATTACTAACTGATTATTCGGGTTTTACCGGAAATGTAAACTGCAATCGAATTTTATCTATCCTACAGCGGTGAAAAGATATATATTTAGAGGAACAAAAGCGATTGTGTGTATGCTAAGTGCATGTAATTTGCATATGTCAGATTGGGCCCATTAACATGCTGAAATTCACTAGGAATCTCACCAAATTGAGGCAATCCATTTTTTGTTCAAAACAATTTACAGCTTGAAATATTCTTTACATACATGAGTATAATTATAATTTAATTCAGGAGATATTAGAAGAAGATGATATACATGTACAGTGATTGATATGAAACACAAATTCATCTGTTGCAATGTCAATAAGTTTACTTTACATATGTTTATAAGTTCAGGCATAACTTCTTACAGAGTGTACCTTACTATGAGATTATTGAGGTTTTTTTTTTCTCATTTCTTTCTTTTGAAAGGTTCACGTATGCGTACATATATAGGCCTACCCAAAACATACAGTTTACATAGGTCATATCGATGTTAAAACAGTAGTTAAAGGATTATGTAGGCGAACAAAAGTGTCAATATTCACTTTTCCTCATATTTTCCAGAGTAGTGGCCAGGGTTGTAGGCATAGTTTTCTGTTAATCTGCCATAACAACATGGTCGACGTTGTGTTGATGCCATGTTCTAAATACATATTGCATCAGAGAATGCAACACATTACCTTGTACTTTGTTCATACTTTTTTCTTTCTCCGGACCGCCAGCAAATATTGTGTGAAAACAAAGGATTGGGAGACATTGGGAGGGAATTCATGAAGTGACGTAGGTCTATATCTAGATGTAAGTTTCGAGATCTACGAGTCATAAATTTAGTATATGATGCTTACCAAGACAGGGATACCTAGTATTAGATAAAAACAACAAAAAACATATTTCTAGATTAATTTTTTTTTTAAATCGTGAACAAAATAAAATAAAATTATATATATATAAATGTCATTTATCTTTTTCTCCTGTACGTATATAACAGTTATTTTAATTTGTTTACACTTAACCGAATTTCAATTTTATTTCGTTTTAGATGAGTACATGCTTTCTAATAAACCTTTGAAAACAACCAATCAACGAAAGCGACGACTATACTTTCCCGCCATATCTGTCTACCAGTGTTGTTGTCACTGATCTGGAAACAAGACAGAAACGTAAATAACTTGTTCAATATTCTTTAATTTTCAAATATAATTTTAAAGAGGTACAACTAAGTGCATGTGCAATATTGATGACTAAAAGTATTTGTTTTTATAATCTAGATCCAAGTTGTGAGATATTATTTTTAGAAGCCATCTGACGACAACAATAGTCTAACGACGACATAGCGTCGGTAGAGACCATTTACTATCTAGATGCCGAACGAAATGGCAAATGTTTTGTAAAGTTCGTACCAACATTCTATGGAGATATTTGGTATTTATTGAATGATCAATGCAAGTGCTAAATTAACTTTTTCATTTTGACTTTTTTCCCCAGACTTTGGGAAACTTAATTGTAGTGAAAATGTTTGTTTGGACATTTTATTCAAGATAACTGGGATTGTTTACAAGTTACAACAACTTAAAATTAAATAACAACCTCATTAAATTATTATTTGATTGTTTCGAATTATAAATTGTCCATTTATGCCTCAAGCCATTCTAATGCATGGTCGAAGCCCTAAGAATGAAGGAATAAATTATTCATTACACTTTTAACATTAAATGGTTTATTATTGTGATTAAATTATGATTCAAATGCTAATTAAATATATATGAAAAGTTCACTTCATTTAATACATCACCAGGTTCCAGATTTAAACATCGGAGCAAAATGGCATCTCAGGTTCAGCGGCGACTAGACATGAACTTCCCTGTTCGGAAGAGCTCTCGTCGTTCCAAGTCCCTGGTTTCCACATCCCAGGATACAGCTATTCCAGATCTCATCTTATCTCCAAAGAAACGGAATGGACGAGGTAGTATTGACGGACGGCAAATATGGTTATAGATTCAGTAATTTCACATTGCTTGCCATGCAAGTACAGATCGAGCCATCAGTGGGCTAATTAAGTGTCGGATTTCGACATACTTATCGCTAATTGAGGTGAACCAAACAAAGATTTGAGCAACGTTCATATGCTCTTATATCGGTGAATGATTTATGGAATGAAAAACAAACAATAAAGACTAAACTTTTTTATTTTGTATTACCTAGTGAAAATATAAAATAAAGAATATTTGCATCATTCATTTAAAAAAAATCTATATACTGTAAGATATATCGCCAAATACGTTGAAAACTGCTGGTCAGACTAACCGTTATTCACTGACAAATGTTTCTGCTCATGTATGACCTTGCTCTACAACCAATGTGAAATTACCAAATGTATGTTATATAACTAGCTTCTTAAGACAATTTGTACTTTTAATCATATCTTTATTAAATATTTTAACCATTTCATAGTTAATTACACTCGTAGTGTTCACCATTTTAATTCCATTTTTACCAATAGTTATTATATCATTCTTAGTATTTTAACACCTACTTCAATTTTAATCAATGTTTTGCATGTTTTTCTTACTGCTTTTCATACTGGCTATCTATAGTATAATTAAATATTTTTCGTCATGTATGGGTGAAAGATTCCCACTGTGACGTAAAACAAGAATTCCCACAATTCAATAAGAAATATGCATATTTCAGCAGTCCCTAGCGATCAAGTGCCAATGTCTTGTTCACCAAGCAAGAAGAAAAAAGAATCCTGCCGTATGACTCGATCAAGAACACGTGAGACTCCCATGAAAATATCACTCTTCACACAGATCAGTAAAGACAGCAAGAAGTCAGAAAAACTAGGTGAAAATATGTTTATATTTATTGCACCCGATTTATACAGATTGGTTATATGTATGTTTATGGAGAGGCTTGTAGGTCAAATGGCTATTTTCTGATAAAGAAACTATTTTTGGCTATTCATTATTAAACCTATTTTCAACATAGTTGATATTGTGATCTCATGAACTCTTTTAATTTGAATCACTGGATAAAAGCTGTGTCGTTGGATAAACATCATGGCAAAATATGTAAATAATATTTTACAATTGATGCATGTACTTTTTCTCATTTCAGATGATATCTGTGACGGAGTGAAGCCCATTTTCTCCTCTCCAACAAAGCATTATTTGGATACAGTCTCTAACTCTAAGCAAAAAAACATGTCACGGGTTAAACCACTTTTCACTTCCCCAGCCAAAGAAAACAATCTCGCAAAACGTACTCTGCTTTCGCCTTCCCAGGAGAATAAAGTGATACCTGTTTTTCACTCACCCGTGAAAGACGTTGCTAAGTTGTGCTTCGAGTCACCAGTCAAACAGGTCACCAGAGAAAAGATATTGTTTTCACCATCGCAGTTTGAAAAGTTGACTCTAACATCTCCAACCTTTTATCGAAATCCTAAAGATATGCATACTCAACCAAACTTGAGTCCGCCCAGAAAACATGTATCTTTCAGAGAGGCGAGTTTATCTTCACCTGTGAGAGATTTGAGTTCCAGACTACCTCTCTCACCTTCAAAACTCTTTAACCCAAATCTGGTGTCTCCAGTGAAAGCTAAGAAGTCTCCATTGAGACCGACAGACTCGCCAAGTAAGAGGCAGTTGTTTGTCCCAGTGCCTAGCTCAGTTCTCTCGACAAACTTGTTCCGAAAAGACGTGTCCTCTCCCGTGAAGTCTATCCGTGAAGAGAATCTGGCCTCGCCAGTGAAGTCTCGTAATGCCAACACAAGCTCGCCAAGGAAAGCCAGACGATTTGGAATTGTCAACTCTCCTTCAAAGTCAAGACGACACATGTCACCCACCAAACAGCAACGGACTCCGGTGATGAAATTGCAGACCGTCATGAAATTGCAGAAAGTCGAAAGTATGTAATCAAACAAGTTTAATTAATATATTAGTTGGCTAAGCTTCTTTTTTTTGTCATAGTCTGTCAAATGAGTCCAGTTTCATATCAAAGTATACAAGATTCTTATCTCAAGTATGCTGTCTTATATTTAGCAGTTTACATTTCTATGCCTAATATCTGTAGGATGTTTGTTTTTGTGTAAAGTTCTAATGTCATGATCGAATACCATGTGTAAAATAAAAGTAGGTATTAAATCGAGGGCTTGATATAGGTTTACTTTTACGTCAAATTGATTTGTTTTCAATTCATTCTTAGATCATTTTGATGAAATAATACTGTTTGATTCAGGTCCAGCCTACCAGATTGCCAAGCAGTCTCTGCATACGGCCAAACCTGAGCGTCTTGACTGCAGAGACCGTGAGGTTGGCGTTATCACAGAGTTTCTGGAGCGCCACCTACAGGATAAATCTGGCGGCAGTCTGTACATCTCTGGCGCACCCGGGACTGGAAAGACTGCATCGTTGTTGCATATCATCGACGATCTGAAGGTGAGCTAGCAATGATTGAATACTTTTGTAATTTTTGGTGTTTGGAATGCTATTTATTAAGTTGTAAACCTGTTGTTGAATTGCGTACGTGTGAAAGATTCCCACTGCAACGCTCGCACTCAATCCTGCTGGATCTTATGAACACAATACAGTTTGTGGGTATGATGTTATTCTAATTTGTACTTCAGACCTACTACCAGAACCACCATATGCATTCTCATATGAACACATTTTTGTTGTTTCAGACGCACCACTGTTGTAAAATGGCTTACTTGAACTGCATGATACTGAAAGATTCTGTCGCGGTGTTCAGACAACTGCACGAAGACCTTACTGGCTGCAAGGCAGCTGGCAACAGAGACACTATCAAGTACCTGGAGAAATATATCGCCTCTGCCAAGAAAAGCATGTATGTTGCACACATGGTTCTATGATATGATGTTTCAATCGATTGTTGTTACAGGCGGGTGGTAAAGTTAGGGTAGTTTGGTTGGTTGATTTGGGATTTAAAGCCACTTTCAAGATTTTTTTCACACATCATAGCTTGCATGCATATGTACTGCTTGTACTAGTCTGGATTTCCACCAGTTTTTATCGTGCTAGCTCACATGGAATATCATGCCACAGATAGAACATGGATACCCCACTCAGATACAGTATACCGACTCCGAGCTGTGACCAGTCCTTGCTTTACCCCTATAATGCTGAGCGCCAAGCAGGAGAACAACAAGTACCGTCTTTTAACATCTTTTGGTATGACACGAACAGGGATCAAACCTGCGACCTTCCGCACTCTGGGCCGATGCTCTTACCATTACACCACAAAATAGTTTGACTGGCAAGACTAGTGTCTCCCATCAGGATCTGACAACAATGTTCACATTAAGCACTGTCTGCTCCTGTCCTAATAGTAGCAGCCTGAACCTGTAGGGTTACTGCCACATTCAGTGTTACAGGTGTTGCATGTTTCCTCCTGCTGTTAACCAACAAGCCTGATATGAGCAAAACAATCTTGAAATCGCCTCTAAACCAAATTTCAAACAGGTGATAATAAAGTAGACAAAGTATCAGAAATGTTATCGATGTTCCCACAGTAGGTCAAGTTTGATTTAAGTAACAGTGTTAGAAATTAAGAAAATAATATGGTGGTCATTCTCCATAGGCCCAATGTTAACAGTTAATGGTGGTCAAATCTGTAATTTGTAAGTGGTCCCACAGATACCTTTAATATTGCAGATTTTCAAATGACTCCAGGACCACCTTTAAATTCGAACACTGAAGTAATATTATTGGCGTCTATTTTCAGAATCGTGGTTCTGGACGAGATTGATCAACTGGGCAGCAAGTACCAGGAAGTATTGTACACGATATTTGAGTGGCCATCTTTACCCAAGTCCAAGTTGATTCTAGTCGGTGAGTGTTTGCTTACGTGGAACCAGAGCAATTATAAAATGGGAGCCTAGCAAATGGGTGAAAGATTCCCGCAGCGACGTTAAACTTCATACTCACTCGCTCACCTAGTGTTTCTGAAATATATTCCTGCCATTGAGATCCTGAATGTTGGACATGTATGCAAATATTTCATGGTTAATTTATACATTTTGTACTTTTTTTGACAATTTAAGTCTTCTGTGGATAATTTTCTCAATGGGGAAAAATTGAAAAGTGCATGTCAACCAATTTGGAATACATTATCGTCTTGTATCGGTGAAATATTTCCACAGTGACATAAAACATTAGATCAATTGATGGAATACATTATATTTCAGGTATTGCTAATGCATTGGACTTGACTGATCGAATATTGCCTCGACTCCAAGCCAGACCAAACTGTCGACCCCAGTTGCTCAACTTCGCCCCTTACAGCAAAGACCAGATTGCCAGTATTATTAAAGGAAGGTTATTAAAAGTGGGTATTATTATAATTATATAATATGCAACAAGCTATATTTTTCTGCATGTTCCACTGGTTTTCAATATTTCATATTTTATTTTATTTATTATCTTGCGATAACTAAAACTATGAAAAAAATATGAAAATAATGAAAATCTGTAGGACATGTGGAAAATGTAGCTTGTTGCCCATTATACTTTGGACAAATCAAATGTACATACTTTCAAGTAAAATATGTAGTATGGTAGTATGCCTTTAATCAGTGACATAGCAGTGTGACCGCACGTTGCCTATTCTGTCCTCAGTTGGAGGAGGAGGGTCTAGCTGTGATGGAGCCCAGTGCTATTCAGTTCTGTGCCAGGAAGGTGTCGGCCGTGGCCGGAGACATGCGGAAAGCCCTGGACGTGTGTCGCAGAGCCGTGGAGATGGTGGAGCACGAACTCCGCAGTCAACCCGTACTTGCTGCAGGTAACACAGGAATGTTTGCCCCATTCCACAGAATATGCACTCTACAGATGCAAATCTTTTACTTAAAGAGGAGTCGTCTATGTGTGAAATATTCCTGTTGCGACATTAAGCATTAATTAATTCATTCATACTTAAAGAGGACATTATGTTTCTAATATAAATATCATGTTGCAACTATTTCACTACTTAAGGAGTGAGTGGGTGAATTATTGTTTTACGTCACAGCGGGAATCTTTCACCCATACGTGACGAGCACTACATTTCCACTATTTAGAGAACATTACGTTTTCAATTTTTAAAGAGAATGTTACATTTCCAATAATTAACCCTTTCCATGCCAAAGGCAACCAGAGATGTCCTAAATAGCAGTGTCTGTGCCTAACCCAGCAGGGAGAGGGTTACAGAGAACATCATGTTTCCAATATTTAAAGTGAACATCATGTTTCCAATATTTAAAGAGAACATCATGTTTCCAATATTTAAAGAGAACATCATGTTCCGCAGGCACGAGTCCTAGGAAGGGCCGGTCCAGTGTTCCGAAGAGGATCTCTGTGATGCACATCTCGCGGATCCTGTCCGAGGTATATGGGTCCAGTGTCAACTCTGGAGGTCAGGCAGAGACCGTACCCCTCCAGCAGAAGTTGGTGGTCTGTACGCTGCTAGTCATGCTGAAGGGGGGACGCTTTAAAGAATTCCAAGTGGGAAAGGTTTGTTGATTGTGTGTGACACACTCGGCAATGCAGTTATAACACCATCCATAGTCAGAACCAGTCGGTTCTCACAGGTTTACTGCAACATTCAGTGCTACAGGTGTTGTGGGTTTCCTCCTGCCCTAAAACCGACAAGCCACGATATAAGTGAAAGAATTTTGAAATCCAATTTAAATCCCAAATTCAAAATTTAATAATAATAATAATTTAAATACAATCTGGATCAATTTAAAAAAAGTTGTGAATTGGTAGTGACTTTTACATGAGCTAGCTCCTATAGCTGGTGTATCCAAGTATTGCACACACACCCCCCCCCCCAAATTGCATAAATGGATATGAAAACTTTGAACTTGCCATACACTGCAATATGTTTACGTACATGTTATGTGTGCACACGGTTGGGTGTAAATTCATTTTCTCAATTTGCATGTGACTTGCTGAGAACTTAGGGTCGCAAATGGGTGAAAGATTCCCGCAGTGACATTACATGATTACATAGGCAGGAATAGATAGGGTGTGGTGTCTGGATATTGCAGTTATTGCCTGCTCATTCACTTGGACATGCCGAATTCAGCGTAACATATTTAATATTCATGTCATTCCTACGACAGATACATGAGGCCTACTGCAAGGTGTGCACCAAGCGCCAGGTGGCCAAGATCGACCAGTCCGAGTTCTACAGCCTCTGCCTTCTACTGGAAGCCAGGGGTATTCTGGGGGTCAAGAAAGGAAAGGAGTCGAGACTGTCCAAAGTGAGTTTACTGATCTTTATTAACCTCCTCCCTACTGGTAGCAACCTTGTGTGCCCAAATTGCAGCAATTGTAAATGGTTTGTCGCGTATGCATGAAATATTCCTTCTGGAACGTGAAGAACTCATTCATTCATTGTAATAAGTGGGATGGCATTGAGCTATGATTTAACGTATATTCAGTAGCATGGGCAAGTATTATTTTCCTGATATATATTTTCATAGATTGAAGATTTATTATTCTGCAAAATCATGATACCTATCTATGTCTTTGCAGCATTTATCATATTATTATTATTATTATAGCACAAATATCCAGATTAACTACTCTTCACTGATTTATAGTATAGTACAGTTATGCAATTTTAGCTAAGAACTGGGGATAATATTCAAGAACAACTTAAAATCTTGTATGTCTGGTAAGTTATCATGTATGTCTGGTAAGTTATCATGTATGTCTGGTAAGTTATCATGTATGTCTGGTAAGTTATCATGTTTGTCTGGTAAGTTATCATGTATGTCTGGTAAGTTAACATGTATGTCTGGTAAGTTATCATGTATGTCTGCCAAGTTATAATGTTTGTCTGGTAAGTTATCATGTTTGTATGGTAAGTTATCATGTATGTCTGGTAACATAAAGCTCTCTTCACCAGGTTTGCCTGAAGTTGGATGAGAAGGAGCTGGAGCATGCCCTACATGACAAGCTCCTTGTGTCGTCCATACTGCAGGACGGAATCCCCAAATAGGTCATGCTGAAGTGCATGAAATACTCCTTGCGTCACACTGACATGCAGGACAAAATCCACAAATAGGTCACACTGACCTACTGGACGGAATCCCCGAATGGTTCGCACCGACCTGTATGACCTTATGTCATGATCTCATGTAGGACGGAATCCTCAAATATGTCATGCCGACCTGCATGACAAACTTCTTATGTCACACTGACCTGCAGGACGTTTTTCCTTGAATGGAGTTGTGCCAACCTGCACACTAGCGTGAATTCTACAAACTTGTTTATGACTTTGTTTTACATGACATAGTGCAATTGTATGAGTGTTTGTAATCATTGTACGACTGTGTATTGTGCTGATAATTAACATCATGTATGCCTCGGCTGAATCGTCGCAAATGGGTGAAAGATACCCGCAGCGACGTTAAACTCCATAATTACTCGCTCACTCACTCGTGCCTGGGCTGAACACAAAACCCTCCAAATTTATCATCAGATGTGTTTTAATACAAGGATATTTTTAAACCATATTTTCTCCATGAAAGATGCTTATGGAACCATGATAATGTGACTAAATTTTGTATGTTAAAATCTTTATTGTAATAGTTTTTGACATTGTACATATTCATTTTTATACTTAAAGGCATACAATCACGGTTTGTTGTCATATTTCATGGTCAAACATAATTTTACCAGAAAGTATGTACATTTGATTTAGTATACCCAGCCATAAACAGGGCCAAGTGTTACAGTTATTCATAGGGGCAGGTGGTAGTGCAGTGGTAGAACGTTGGACTTCGGAGCCAAACGTTCCAGGATTTAAATCCTGCCCCGGGAGCCCAGCATCACTGTTCGTGAAAGTTACCTTTCTGACGCGATATTGATAGGATGCGATGTCTGTAGAGTGGCAATGCAGTTATCATCCT